>CM019074.1:55014662-55218721 GCA_009667805.1 Leptobrachium leishanense | reverse complement strand
TCTCTATCCCCATTTTTCTGTTTTGTTTACTGTACGTCGTTTGGAGGAGACGCTTTAGAGATCTAAAAGGTTGTATACCACCATTTGCTTATTCACTTATAACCTTGGGAAAGAGCACATTTCTGTTTTTGTTGTAATACTGTCAGGTGAGCATACTCCGGGCCCGAAGCATTTGAATTACGCAGAGCTCGTAGGATATCTTCCCTGGGTTTGAAGTAGTGGAGCCTCACTAGGACGTCCCTTGGCACTTGAGGTGGGGCCGAAGGTGGCTTAGGGAGTCGGTGAATTCGGTCCATAAGCAGTGATTCTGGGCCTGCGTCAGGTAGTAGGTATGAAAAAAATTCCGCTACGTACTCTTGGAGGTTTTTTGGGGTCACCGATTCTGATACCCCCCAAATTTTAAGGTTGTGTCTCTGGGAGCGGTCTTCCAAGTTGGCCCGTTTTCTTGTACAGTGTTGTAGTTTCTCCTCCAGCTCCTCCACTTTAGACGTCATGTCGTTGTGTGCCTCTGCTACCGCAGACATTTTCTCCTCCAGTTTAGAGGTCCTGTCACCAATCTCCCTAATGTAGTTTCTGATGTCCGTTGCCACAGTGTCCAGCCTGGTCGTCAATGCTGCAGAGAGGTCGGCTAGCATCACCTCCATCCACTCAGTAAAGGTCGCCAACTCTGAGCTCCCCCTGTGTCCTGCGTTCCGCCATGTGGCTGAGGGGAACCGCCGCCATTTTGGGTCTCCACACCTTCCCGGCGCTTACCCGGTTTTGGCGTGAAAAAGTCAGTTTTTTCGGCCATTTTATTTTATCTTGCTGCCGCCATCAGAGTTTCCTAGTGATCCACTGCAGTGTGCGCTGTTTTTACTGCCTGTTTCTGGTATATATCCGTCGTTTTGAGCTTAACATGAGCAGAGCTGGGAAATCACACTGCCGCCATGATCGATCGCTGGCCACGCCCCGCTATTGTTACTTTTGACTAATCAACCTGGCTTTGGCTTACAAACTATGTACCTCTATATTCTTTTGACTTGGCTTGTATCTCGAATAGTCTCATACTCACCTAGAGTATTCTCTTTTTTCCTGTTGCCAGGCTTGTCGATTGGTTCCAAGCCTTATTTCCTTTTGGTATTTCCCTATTCCTTTCCTGTCGTTGATTGCCAGCTACCTAAAGACTGGTGATTCCCTTCCTTTCTTGCTATTCCAGCCTTCTAGATCTACCGCTTTTCCACCATTGCTAAGTCCAACCATTTTAAGGACTGGTACCAGACCTGGGTAAAGGGCTTCTTAGGCTGGGGTCACATGAGCGTGGAGGGAACGTTTGTGAGAACAGGCGTTCTCTCCACTCGGACGCACATGTGACCACCTTGCTGAGTGCATGTTAGTGCGTTCAGCTCTACAAAGTATGAACCTCCTATGGAGGATCACGTTTTGTTGGCCTATCGAACGTCTGTTGCAGCGTTTCAAGGGGAAGGGTTTCAGCACGTCCGGTGTAACGTGCGATACTATTATGCTCGTTACACTGTCTGGTCCTCCCTGTCGAGCCATCATAATGCTGTGATGGAGGCTGGAAGGAGGGGTCACATGGACGCACTGAGTGCGCTCGTGTGACCCCAGCCTAAGTTCTTTGTATCGGGCTTTCACGAAACACACCCCAGAAATACCCACAGCCAGCATACCCTTTACTGGCTAGCCACGCAGTGGAGTACTTCGATGCATGTGAAGAAGCTTTGTCCTACATAAATATAATGGTCTTCTTGAAAGATGCAGACTTTTTCCTGTACTACTGCTTCAAGAAAGTGTCTTCTAAAAACTGGCAGTAGGTTTGGAATTTTGAGTCCATCTTCTACCCGAAAAGGTCCAACTAGCTCATCTTTACTAATACCAGTCCATATCAGTACCACACCAGGGACGTGCACTCAGGGGTGGCAGGGGAGGCTCCGCTCATTGAGCTCATTGTGTGTATTGTAATGACATGTGATGTGTGTGTATGTACATTTAAACTGTAAATAAATTGTTATTTATACTCATACTCACCTCTCCTCGCTCCCTCGTTGTGCTTTGTTTCTTCTCTGTCCGCTTTTTTTTTCTCCTGCAGCTTTCACTTTCTCAGTTTGCCGGCTGCTGTGTGTGTGTGTGTAATACACTACACAGACAGCAGGGGCAGCACTGAGCCAGCCTAGGCTACGCAATTTACGCAGCCCAACGCTACGCTAATTGCAGAGCTCAGGCTAGTAGCAGGCAAGCTCGTCATTGCCTCCAGGCAATGACAGCAAATGAAGCTTGAGCCAATGGGAAAGCTCCATTTTCTCAAGCAAGTTTTTTTTTTTTTTTTTTTAAAAACCCACCATGGGAGGCAGTGCTCCATGGTTTGATTGACGCAGGACAGTCATGTGACTGTCCTCGTCAATCGTGGGGGGCGGGCAGGGAGATCACAGCAGTGTGACTGTGACAAACCCCCTCCAGAAAGTGCTGAGCGCATGTGTGTGTGATAAACACAGCACACATGCGCTCAGCACAGAGGGAGGGGGGGTTGTCACAGTCACACACTCTCAAGCTCCAGCAGCTCCTCCTACATCACCTGACCTCGTGCCAGCACCACAGAGACACGTGGGACAGGAAGCAGCCGACCTCTTCTCTCTTGGACAGCACAGCCAGTGAGGAGCTGTCTCAGGTAAGTAAGGAGCCCTCCCCTGCAGGAACCCTGTGACTCTGCTGGGGCAAATCCATGAGCTGGGGCACATCCATGAGCTGAGGCAAATCCATGTGCTGGGGCAAATCCATGTGCTGGGGCAAATCCATGAGCTGGGGCACATCCATGAGCTGGGGCACATCCATGAGCTGGGGCAGTATATCCATGAGCTGGGGCAAATCCATGTGCTGGGGCAAATCCATGAGCTGGGGCAAATCCATGAGCTGGGGCACATCCATGAGCTGGGGCAAATCCATGAGCTGGGGCACATCCATGAGCTGGGGCACATCCATGAGCTGGGGCAAATCCATGTGCTGGGGCAAATCCATGTGCTGGGGCAAATCCATGTGCTGGGGCACATCCATGAGCTGGGGCAAATCCATGAGCTGCTGGGGCATATCCATGTGCTGGGGCACAATCCATGCGTTGCTGGGGCAAATCCATGAGCTGGGGCAAATCCATGAGCTGGGGCATATCCATGAGCTGCTGGGGCATATCCATGAGCTGGGGCATATCCATGAGCTGGGGCAATATCAATGAGAGGAGCTGGGGCAGTATATCCATGAAAGGAGCTGGGGCAATATCAATGAGAAGAGCTGGGGCAGTATATCCATGAAAGGAGCTGGGGCAATATCCATGAAAGGAGCTGGGGCAAAATCCATGAGAGGAGCTGGGGCAATATCCATGAGAGCTGGGGCAATATCCTGTGTATATCTAGCTCTGATACAAGCCAGTGCCTCACCAGCCACTGACCTCACCGCACGTCACTGTACCACACCTCCACCTTGTTGGCATCTGAGTCGAAGTGAAGCTCTGTGCCCATTACTGATCCAGCCATGGGCCCATCCATCTGGTCCGCAGAGAGTCATTCTCACATCAACTGTCCATAAAACCTTTGAAATAGCTGTCTTCAGATGTTTCTTAGTCCAGTCATCACGTTTCAACTTATACATCTTGTTCAGTGGTGGTCGGGTTTCAGCCTTCCGTACCTTGGCCTTGTCTCTGAGCAATAAACACCTTGTACTTTTGGCCACTGAAGGACAATGGGTTCCTGGTAGCTTCACGTTTGTTTCTTATCAAATCTTTGGCAGTTAATTTGCGTCTCTTTATTCCTCAACACTTTTCTTGAGACCCTGTTGACTATTTATTTTTTGAGAAAGTAATTTACCAGTAAGGATACATTGAGATTGCTCTTGTTTTTAAGTATGTCCTGGGTGGCGAGTATCGGGGTACCGTTAGGTGTCCCAAGGACACTTAGGCCCGCGTCAGACGAGCGCAACTCATCACAACTCATCAGTTAAAAAGTACTTCCGTTCCTGTGTGCAGTCAGTGCGCTCGTCTGACCCCAGCCTTACTGGAGAGGTGCTTTTGCCGGGATTCAAACCTGTGTCTCCACAGTTATAGAGCTCTATTTACGGTTATGTTACCTCTACTCCACCCAGCCGGAACAAAACGATTGATGGTCTGTGATCACGGCCCCCATTATCTTAGCAATTTCAAGAGTGCTGCATCTCTCTGGAAGACTTTTTACAATTTGTGACTTTTCAGTCAGTTGAATCTTTTTTGGCCCATTTTGCCTGAAGAAAAGAATCTGCCTAATAATTATGCACACCTTGATATAGGTTGTTGATCTCCTAAGGCCACATACCCCTTTATTACACAAATACACATCACATGCTAAGCTTAAATCCAATAATAAATGATATTTATATAGCTTGGAGTTGGACAATATGCATAAAAATGATGATTTGGTCAAAATACTCACTAGCCTAATAATTGCACACACAATGTAGATAGGTATGGATAGATAGAGATGAACAGATAGATAAAGGAATGAATAGATAGATATGATTGAATAAGACAGATATGGATAGATCGATAAAGGAACGAATAGATAGCTATGAATATAGATAAAGGAACGAATAGATAGCTATGAATATAGATAAAGGAACAAATAGATAGCTATGAATATAGATAAAGGAACGAATAGATAGCTATGAATATAGATAAAGGAATGAATAGATACTGTAGATATGATTGAATAAGATAGATATGGATAGATCGATAAAGGAACGAATAGATAGATATGAATATAGATAAAGGAACGAATAGATAGCTATGAATATAGATAAAGGAACGAATAGATAGCTATGGATCGATAGATAAAGGAACGAATAGATAGCTATGAATATAGATAAAGGAACGAATAGATAGCTATGAATATAGATAAAGGAACGAATAGATAGCTATGAATACTTAGATAGATAAAGGAACGAAAAGATAGCTATGAATATAGATAAAGGAACGAAAAGATAGCTATGACTACTTAGATAGATAAAGGAATGAATAGATAAAGGAACGAATAAATAGAGATGAATAGACAGATAAAGGAATGAATAGATAGATATGGATACTGATAGATATAATTGAATAAGATGGTTATGGAGGAATAGATATGAATACTGATAGATAGATATGGATACTGATAGATATGGAAGAATAGATATATATGGATACTGATAGATATGGAGGAATATATAGATATGGATACTGATAGATATGGAGGAATAGATAGATATGAATACTGATAGATATGGAGGAATATATAGATCTGATTGAATAAGATAGATATGGATACTTATAGATATGGAGGAATATATAGATATGATTGAATAAGATAGATATGGATACTGATAGATATGGAGGAATAGATAGATATGGATACTGATAGATATGGAGGAATAGATAGATATGGATACTGATAGATATGGAGGAATAGATAGATATGGATACTGATAGATATGGAGGAATAGATAGATATGGATACTGATAGATATGGATACTGATAGATATGGAGGAATATATAGATATGATTGAATAAGATAGATATGGATACTTATAGATATGGAGGAATATATACTTTTGCTGGTAGGACCCCCATCACCCAGTATTCGCAGGCACCCACATTATAACGTTTCCTTGTTTTTTTTCTGTTTTTTTATTTATTTTTGTTTTTCTCCACCATTTGCTTTGCTAATTAGCATGTGAATCTCCTGCCCTATTGACACAGCCCATCCAGCTTCAGGTGTTTGCATTCAGGCAGTTAAAAAGTAATCAGTCCGCCCTATATAACATTTAAGACCAGCTCCACTGAGCCTTGGCTCTTGTGACATTCCCAAGTAGCATTCTTAAGTGGACGCTCAGAGTTGATTCCTGGAGTGGAGGGACTGGAGGAAGGAACTGCAAGGCCCAATTTTACTCTGGGTAAACGCACGTCTATATCATGCTTTCTCTCACGCTTCTGCTCTTTACTTCTACCTTTCTCCTTAAATGGAACTCCTGCCCCTCTACCACCGACCCCTACACTATCTGCATCTCTCCCTCCCTCCTCTCGTCCCACATGATGGCCTCACATGAGCTCCTTTGTTTCCTCAGAACATGGTCTCCCTCTTACTCTCGTGCTGCCAATCACTCCCACAAATCCCATTCCCACCTGCTCTTTCTCACCCTCCTGCTGTTACTCTATTCAGGTGACATATCCCCTAACCCTGGCCCCACAACACATCCAATACTTCCCTCTCATCCTATCTCCATCGCACATAAATCACCTCCCTGCAAGCACAGCAACCTCATTCCTATAATCCCTCAGCGCCTGTCCTCTTTCTCTGCGCCCTCTGGAACGCTCGCTCTGTGTGCAACAAACTCACAGCCGTCCATGACCTCTTCTTTCAAACTCCTTCAACCTCCTAGCTTTAACTGAAACCTGGCTAACTCCCTCTGACACGGCCTCCGTTGCTGCTCTCTCACATGGAGGTCTACACTTGAGCCATACCCCCAGACCGGGTGAGAGAAATGGTGGCGGGGTCGGAATCCTGCTCTCTCCACCTGCACCTACCAGCATCTCCCTCCACCCCATCCCTCTCCTTCTCCTCCTTCGAGACACACTGCATCCGCCTGTTCTCTCCTCTGGCTCTCAGGGTGGCAGTCATCTACTGCCCACCGGGACCAACCTCCCAGTTCTTTGACCACTTTGCTACCTGGCTTTCTCACTTCCTGTCTTCTAATCTTCCATGCCTAATTCTCGGGGACTTCAACATTCCCATTGATGATCCTTCGCCCCTGCTGCCTCCAAACTTCTTTCACTCACGTCCTCCCTTGGACTCACATAATCCTCCCTCCTCCAACCCACCGCGATGGTCACGCTATTGACCTTGTCTTTTCCAACCTCTGCTCCATTTCTGAGTTCAACTGTCACCCTTTCCCCATCTCTGACCACCACCTTCTCTCTTTCAACCTATCTGGACTTCCTAAACACCCTGCTCCCCCACCCCACACACACACTCGCAGAAATCTACATGCTGTGGACCCCCATTAATTCTCCAACCTACTTCACCACCTCCCTCATACCTCATCCTTCACCTGCCCTGATGCTGCCACTAATCACTACAACACTACTCTTATCTCTGCTCTAGACACTCTTGCTCCTCTTCGACTCTGTAAGGCCCCACGCCGCCAGCTTCAGCCCTGGCACACCCTCCAGACTCGCGGTACCTGCAAAGATGCTCCCGCACTGCAGAACTGCTAAACGGCTCTGGTCCACCTTCAACACCCTCCTCTACCCACCTGCACCTCCCCCCACAGCTGCCTTCAGCGCTCAAGACCTGGCAGACTACTTCCTCAGTAAAACTCTAACTATCAGAAGCAACATCCCAACACAAGATAGTTATCTGCCACCTCCACTCCCAGAGGTCCCCTCTGCCACCCTCTGCCGCTTCCTCCCAGCCACTGAGGAGGAAGTCAATTCCTTATTGTCCTCCTCACATCTCACCACGTGCCCGCTCGACCCCATTCCCTCACATCTAATTCCTCCCCTCTCCTCCTCCCTCACCCCTGCTCCCCTGCTCTCACACACATCTTCAACCTATCTCTCTCCACTGGCTCCTTTCCATCCGCCTTCAAACACGCGCTAGTTACCCCTTTACTAAAGAAACCATCCCTCGATCCCAACTCTCCATCCAACTACCGCCCTGTATCCCTGCTTCCCTTCACATCAAAGCTCTTAGAAAAACTAGTCTTCAACTGCCTCTCCCTCTTCCTGTCCTCCAATTCCCTACTTGACCCCCTGCAATCTGGCTTCCGTCCCCTACACTCAACTGAAACTGCCCTCACCAAAGTCACCAACGACCTCCTAACTGCTAAAAACACGGCCACTATTCTATTCTCATCCTGCTCGACCTCTCGGCTGCTTTTGACACTGTTGACCACCCCCTCCTTCTACAGACCCTCAACTCTCTGGGTCTCGGTGACACTGCACTCGCTTGGGTCGAATCCTATTTATCCAACAGGTCCTTCTGTGTGTCCTTTGCTGGTAACTCCTCCTCCTCATTGCCTCTATCTGTTGGTGTACCTCAAGGCTCTGTCCTTGGTCCTCTGCTTTTTCCATCTACACCTCCTCCCTGGGCAAAATCATCAACAGCTTTGGCTTCAATTACCACCTCTACGCTGATGACACTCAGATCTACCTCTCTACCCCTGATCTCTCTCCCCCTGTCCTTTCAAAAGTCAGTGACTGTTTATCTGGCATCTCCTCCTGGATGGCCTCCCACCACCTAAAGATCAACATGTCAAAGACTGAACTCCTACTTATTCCTCCCTCCAATGCCTCCCCACCTCCTGATTTCTCTATCACGGTGGAGGGTATCACCATTTCCCCATCAAACCAAGTTCGCTGTCTTGGAGTTACACTTGACTCTGCTCTTTCCTTCATCCCCCACATCAAGTCTCTTTCCTCCTCCTGCCGATACCAACTGCGTAATATTTCCAGAATTCGGCCATTTCTTACCGCTGTCACCACAAAACAACTCATACACGCCCTGGTAATCTCCCGACTCGACTATTGCAATAATCTCTTATCTGGCCTCCCTCTGTCCCGCCTCTCCCCCCTACAATCCATCCTGAACGCCTTCGCCAGGCTAATTCACCTCACCCGCCGCTCTGTCTCTGCCGCTCCCCTCTGCGAGTCCCTTCACTGGCTCCCCATCCACTGCAGAATTAAGTTCAAAATCCTTATCCTTACCTACAAAACCCTCACTAACTCAGCTCCCCACTACCTGTCCTCACTAATCACCAATACACCCCGGCCCGCTCCCTAAGGTCAAACAGTGACCTGCGACTAGCTTCTCCCCGCATCACCTCTTCCCATGATAGACTGCAGGATTTCTCACGCGCAGCCCCCACTCTCTGGAACGCTCTCCCTCGTACTGTCAGACTTTCCCCTAACTTCTCTTCCTTCAAACGCTCCCTTAAAACGTTCCTATTTAGGGAAGCCTACCACCCAACTCACTGACGCAACCATCAATCACTCTCACCTTACAGTCTCTCCTCCTGTTTCCAACCCCAACCCTCCCAGATTGTGAGTTCCTACGGGAATAGGCCCTCATCTCCTCCTGTACTGTTTGTCAAATGTTGTTCAATGTATTGTAACCCTGTCTATACTGTGCTTATTGTACAGCGCTGCGGAATATGCTGGCGCTTTATAAATAAGAATAATAATAATAATAATAATATAGATATGATTGAATAAGATAGATATGGATACTGATAGATATGGAGGAATAGATAGATATGGATACTGATAGATATGGAGGAATAGATAAGATATGATTGGATTAAGATATTATATGGATACTGATAGATATGGAGGAATAGATAGATATAGATTACTGATAGATATGGAGAATAGATAGATATGGATACTGATAGATATGGAGAATATATAGATATAATACTGATAGATATGGAGGAATATATAGATATAGATACTGATAGATATGGAGGAATAGATAGATATGATTGAATAAGATAGATATGGATACTGATAGATATGGAGGAATAGATAGATATGGATACTGATAGATATGGAGGAATAGATAGATATGGATACTGATAGATATGGAGGAATATATAGATAGATATTGAGGAATATATAGATATGGATACTGATAGATATGGAGGAATATATAGATATAGATACTGATAGATATTGAGGAATATATAGATATGGATACTGATAGATATGGAGGAATATATAGATATAGATACTGATAGATATGGAGGAATAGATAGATATGGATACTGATAGATATGGAGGAATATATAGATATGGATACTGATAGATATTGAGGAATATATAGATATGGATACTGATAGATATGGAGGAATATATAGATATAGATACTGATAGATATGGAGGAATAGATAGATATGGATACTGATAGATATGGAGGAATATATAGATAGATATTGAGGAATATATAGATATGGATACTGATAGATATGGAGGAATATATAGATATGGATACTGATAGATATGGAGGAATATATAGATATGGATACTGATAGATATGGAGGAATATATAGATATGGATACTGATAGATATGGAGGAATATATAGATATAGATACTGATAGATATGGAGGAATAGATAGATATGATTGAATAAGATAGATATGGATACTGATAGATATGGAGGAATATATAGATAGATATTGAGGAATATATAGATATAGATACTGATAGATATGGAGGAATATATAGATATGGATACTGATAGATATTGAGGAATATATAGATATAGATACTGATAGATATGGAGGAATATATAGATATAGATACTGATAGATATGGAGGAATAGATAGATATAGATACTGATAGATATGGAATGACTAGTTAAATATGAGTAGATAACTAAAGATAAATGGATAGAGATATAGATGCATTTGGTGTGTGAGTTAGTTACATTGTTTCAGTTTGCACACAAACTTGTCTGTTTATTTGTGGCAGTATGTACCCCAGGATGGCACATTGCCCCCGTTCGCTCACACACACACACACAGCTACACGTGCTGGCTGTCTGTCAGGCACACATGGCTGCACACACAGACTAACACAAACACACGCACACACACTGACACAGTTTATGGGTTGTACTGTCTGGGATGCTGAAGTCTCTGCCCAGTCACCAAGCTGGTGAATCCTTACATCCGCCCAGTAACCAATGGCAGGCCGGGAAAGCATGTGGTGGGGGGGACTGCAGGCAGACATGTGTTTACACCGGCCCCCCCAGTCTGAAGTGGGGAGACAGGCAGTGAGGCAGCGTCTGGGACAGAGGGAGAGAAAAAGCAGAGCGAGAGAGACAAAGGAAGCCAGAGGAGAGAGAAGAGGAGGAAAGAACAGAGCAGACTGACAGCATCAGAACTCCTCATCACTGGCATAGAGTCCTGCTGCCCTCCTGCTGCCTGCCCCACTTGGCTCCTTTTTTAATTTAATCCTGCTCTTTTCTTCCTTGCCTTTGTCTAGTGCCCTGTATCCTTTGTGCCCTTCTCACTCTGCATGCCCCTGGGTGCCCTGCATCATACCTCTGCCTTACATGCCTTTGTGTGCCCAGTTACCCAGCTTGGTCTCGTGAGTGTTTAACCCTTTGTGCCCAGTTCCATAATCTGCTCTGTGTACCCAAGTGTGTCTGCTCCATATCTCTACCCTTTCTGCTCAGTGTCCTGCTGAGCTCTCTGCTTCACATCTAAAACCAGTGAGCTCCTGGGTTTCTTACCCATATCTGTGCCCTGTGTACCCCCTGCTACTCTGCCCTTTGTGCCCCTGGGTACTCTGCCCTGTTTGCCTTGGGTGCTCTACATATATCTGCCCTGTTTGCTCTACATATATCTGCCCTGTTTGCTCTACATATATCTGCCCTGTGTGCCCCTGAGAGCTCTTCTATACATCTCTGCCCTGTGTGCCCCTGGGTGCTCCTCTACACATCTCTGCCCTTTGTGCCCCTGGGCGCTCTTCTACACATCTCTGCCCTGTGTGCCCCTGGGTGCTCTACACATCTCTAACCTGTGTGCCCCTGGGTGCGCTACACATCTCTGCCCTGTGTGCCCCCTGAGAGCTCTTCTACACATCTCTGCCCTGGGTGCTCTACACATCTCTGCCCTGAGTGCCCCTGGGTGCTCTGCTACACAACTCTGCCCTGTGTGCCCCTGTGTGCTCTACACATCTCTGCCCTGTGTGCCCCTGGGTGTGCTACACATCTCTGCCCTGTGAGCCCTTGAGAGCTCTTCTACACATCTCTGCCCTGAGTGCCCCTGGGTGCTCTGCTACACAACTCTGCCCTGTGTGCCCCTGGGTGCTCTGCTACACATCTCTGCCCTGTGTGCTCTACCCTTCCCTGCTCTGTGTGTTTTGCTACACATCTCTGCCCTGGGTGCTCTGCTACATATCTCTGACGGTCTGACCTGTGTGTCCATCGGTTCTGTTCACCACAATCTATACCTTGCATGTCACCTCATGTCTCACCTTGAATGCTCTGCATTCCTATACATGCATTGTGAGTATCCAGCTTCCCACTGTAATCTGTTACCCATCTGCATGGTACTCCCCTCTTTAGGTTGAACTCATTCCACCCCCACCCCCTCTCCGTGTCCTGCTTTGCCCTCCTGCAGCATTGAACGTCTCCTACTCCCCCCTCCCAACGCTCAATATATCGTAGCACTGACTTGGTCTCGTGAAGAGAGAGTATGGCAACACTGTAGTCACATCTTACAAGAAGCTTCAGCATGGTGCAGCACAAGACCGTAGTGGGCAGCCAAAAGACTTCAGATGCTGTCCCAGGTGGGCCCAGTTGGTGTAAGACCCCCAGTGGTCACATAAAACGTCCAATGAATGCGTTCATGGTGTGGTCTCAGATCGAAAGGCGGAAGCTGATGTCTCTGTGTCCCAACATGCACAACGCCGACATCTCTCGCAGTCTTGGCCAGCGCTGGAAGTTACTGGAGGACACTGATAAAATCCCATACGTCCGCGAAGCCGAGCGTCTGCGCCTCAAACACATGGCCGACTATCCCAACTACAAATATCGACCACGCCGACGCACACGTGACCCAACTGGCAGGACCCGTGCCAGGCTGCCCCGTACCACTTCTAGATGCCAGTCTGCTCGTTCGCCATGCCAATCGGAAGTGAATTTGGGTCCCGGCATGCACTGGGGAGAGGTAAACCCTGGGTGGGGGGGGCACAAAGTTGGCCAATCAGATGAGACGCAGGTTCGGGAGTCATCAGCACGCAGCCCGGAGTTGCCCCCCTACTCGTCTGCCCAGCCTTCTGATGCCCACTCCTTACCATCCTCCCCAGAGCCAGTAGAAGAAGATGATGGGTTAGAGGGAGAGCTGCCTGGACTATGTGTCCCCCCGGAAAGGGAGCTGCTCCCACAAACTGGATCCCATTTCGAGTTCCCCGATCACTGCACACCTGAGGTGGTGGAGATGATTTCTGCCAATGGTCTGCTGGACAGTGTGTCTGACCTTGTCTTCACTTACTGACCTAACAAGAGACCCCGACAGCTCACCGAGCGGCTTCGGCAGCAGGTAACACTCCGTGGAACTGCCCACATTTCCCCACCAACTATTGATACATGGTGGCATCATCAAACCCCCTTTCTCTGCGGTCACTCCGAGCCAACTTTGCCGTCTACTTGAGTTACTGTCTCTCAGAACATTCTGTCATTCCTCAGGTTGCTGTCTCTTTGGGGTGCTGTCTCACTGAGCTCTCTTGTTGTTCAAGCTGCAATCGTCTAAGACTCTTTGCTATCTCTCTGAGCACTCTCACTGCTCTCCATCGAATTGCTATGCCGTGCACTCTTCTTGCAACTGCAGTCCTGGCTGTCTGATCAGAGTGCTTTACTCTCTAGCTAAACTGGGGCACTCTCTCCTGTGCTGGTTGTCTGTCTCGCACCTCGGTTATCCTGTCTGCCTGGCAGACAGAAGGATAGACGCATGGCATCTCATACACTGCATGTATAGGGGTATGTCTGCCAGCCAGCCTCACCCCAATACCAAATTTCTAGTGGCTCTGGTTGTGATTCCTGGAGATGCAGTAAAGCTCTGAATCCAGGTTCACATGAGGTAGGTAAGACATACATATACATACCACGGAACCCTCACACAAACATATATGCATTTATACACATACATATATATGGTATGTAAGCAAACATCACATATAACCACATGTCGTCACATATGTGTACACGTCAGGCTGCATGTGTCTCTTTATGTCTGTACTAGTCCTTTGCAATATATATACACAGCTATATATATCTCTCTCTTATGTAACGCCGAACCTCAAACCCTCCCCTTCCTAGACAAAAAAAAAATCCTCAGGACAAAACTGTAATCCTTCTGTATACAATGATAACCTCAGGACTGAACCTCAGGATCCCTCTTTTGTATATCAGGGGCTACGACACCTTCAATAAACCTCAGGACAAGACCCTCCAGCTCTCTACAACACCCCCTCCCCTACAGTCTATCCTCAGAATTTCTCAGGAAGTCTAAATGACCTCAGATCCCCCCATATGGAAGGGGCTGGATCAGCCAGTATTCCGCACCATTGAACCTCATCGCCGTCTGTATATGCTAAGCTCCGTCTGGCTTTGTGTCTGACTCCAGCTCACGTGTCCGTTGATGTATATATAGATGTGTATATATATATTTCCATATGGCATTCATCCCCCTCAGCATCTGTGGGTACATGTGTATTTGCATTAATAGTTCCCAGCATCAGTGTATGCAGTAAGGACGATTCTCCCAGTATGTTGCACCAAAAAAATTACTTGGCATCTATGAAACGGCTGTGCCCATCCTCACATACTGGAGACTGTAGTATGTATCCAAGTGTATCCTTTTCGGACTTTACCGTGTGTATGTATCTATATAGAGGATGCAGACAGCCAACACAGCAGAGAACGCCCCTTGCTAAAGGGTATATTCCTCTGGGGTGGGTTTATTTGAGGGTGGGAATCGGGCATATCCCTCAGGGTTCACACGGATACTGCGGGTTGGGGCTTTTCTGTTCTCCTTTCGCGGGGGTTTGGGGTGGGTCACTCTGGGTGGTTATGTTTCTCGACTCTTTCTCCCCCTCCTGGATTTGACAAGCTCAGGAACTGAAGACTTAAACGCAGGGATTTCTTTTTTTGTTTTTTTGATTGTAAGGATTTAGAATGTAGGCAACTAGCAGAATATTGACCAAATTCTCAAAAGACACATCTGTGTCAGCGTTACCAGCAGGGATAAGGATCTGCGCGGGTGGGGTATCAGTGCAGAGGAGCTACTGAATGTTTGGGTTATCATAGGGGTTGAGGCAATTAACGGTTGGATGTTGTATTGGGTTATCAGTGGGGTGGAGGGAGGGATTGAACTTTGGGGTTTCCACCGGGGAGGAAGCACTAAATATTTGATTTTTCCGGAGGATTGATGGACTTAAGCCTTGGGTCAACAGTGGCTGAAGATACAGAACATTCGGTTTCCCAGGTCGACAGGCATGACATTTTTGGGTTCTCAGTGGGTAGGAGGCAACAAATATTAGGGTTCACAGTATAGTGCGGACATGGAACATTTAAACCTTAATTGTGGTGGCTTTATTTGCTTAGGTATTAATGAGATGCCAGCACAGAGTGCTAGGGTTACAAGCAAGGTGGTGGTGGTGAGGGTAAGATGTGTTAGTGAGAGGTGGAGGAACTTATTGGTGGGTATCTGGAGTAAAATAATATGGAATAACTGGTATCCCAGGATTATGGAGGTCATATTTAGAGGGATAAAAAAAAGTAGTTACATAGTTTGGATGGGTTGCCAATGGCAAGGAGGTGCTCAGTGGGTTGGTCAAACTAGATGGGTTTAGTACAGGCCTGGAAACACTAGATGGCAGTGAAATAGGATGGGGGCTAAGTAGATGACTTGCCAGTTGAGTGAAAGTGAAAATGTGGAGGGGGTGCATATTGGATAGGCTGTAAATGATTAAGCTGGACACTGGATGGGTTGGGTGGTTGTTTAGTGGAGAGTTTAAGGATTCAGGATCTAAGTAGAGAGGATGTACAATGATGTGAAAGTCCTGAAGTGAATAGATGGATATGTAGCCGAATCAGGGTAAGAATGTGGATGTCGCACAGATTTGAGGTAACGAGAAGAAGCATGGATTGAGTGGGACATGTCCAGTGAAGGCATGGCTTTAGTGGAGGGTATTGGTGGAGTGGAGACACCATGTGAGCAAGGATGGAGAATGATGTTTAGGGCAACAACCAATAGGGCTTGAAGCACTTTGGGTGGTTGGTTTGCAGTGACATGGAGGCACTAAGTGTAAGGGTGGAATAGGATGGGTCATTATACAGAGGGTGATGAAATTTATTTAGGAAAAATACCCGGGGCTGATGCACTGAGTAAGTGGAGGAATATGCCGTCTCTGTCACACCTCCTGGATTTGCTTTCTTTGCACATTTTAAACCTTCTTGGAATAGAGCCAAGTTCAGATTTTTTTATGGCCAAAAGCTAAACAAACCCAAAACGTTGACCTTGGATTTTGGCCAGTTGGGATAGAGATAATGGGAGGGAGGGGGGATGGGAGGGTACACGGGTGGGAGGATACACGGGTGGGAAGGTGGGATGCACTATTACTGTGGGGCCATAATCTCTGGAAAAGATTAAAAAAAGCAAATAAATATGTTTAAGTTTTGTGCCTGTGAATTATTCCACGCGCAGAGCGTGAAACAGTGTAACAGGATATTAATGTGAACCAGAAGCGGCGTGTAGTATGCCAGGTTAACACTGAGTAAACATGGAGTATAATGGAATTTATTGTAATATTATTGCACGCAATTGAAATATTAAATGTAATTACATACAGGGTTATTCAAAGAGAATCGAAAAGTCGCCGCACTTTCGGTGACTTTTTGTTCTCTTCAATTCGGTGCGATATGGCGATCCCATTTCGGCGACCCTGCGGTGTATTCAGCAAGCACCACAGGGCCGCCGTAATGCAGCCAAAAGTCGCCGAAAACTCACCACAAAACCAGGGTGAACGCACACCGAAACCTGCAAAAACATCTGGATTAACCCCACCGAACACGCCGGAGGAACCCGAGCAGGAGTCGATCACAGCGCAGAGCAGCCGCCGGAAAAACCCGACACCACAGACGAATGGAGTGGAAAAAAGTACGCTTAAATGTTTGAAAAATAAAATGCTGTTTGCAAAGAAACTACAGAATGAAAATGTCTGAAATTTACATATAAGGTCCAATGAATTATAATAAAAAGGGCTGTTACTGAAAAAACGATTGAAGAAAAAAACGAAAGAAAAAGGTTTGTAAAAATCCCAAAGAGATCCAAAAAAATCTAAAAATAAAGAGACTTTTTACTGCAGAATATTATAATCAACGGTTTATTAGATATTGGATTAAAACGGGAATATTTTTAACATTGAAGCCTATGGGATTCGCCTGAATAAACCTGTCGAATTAAACCACCGAACAGCAGGGTAATTCGGCTGCTGGTTTTTGTTCTCTGAATAGCCGAAGCATTGCTTCTCTATGGGGATTTCACTGCCCTCAAACAGGCACCGAACAGGCACCGTATGTGCAGGCAATTCGCCAACATTTGGCGAACTGCCTGCTCTCTGAATTTCAGCGTTCGGTTACCTTTTGCCAGCAATTCGGATCTCTTTGAATAACCCTGTGTAAGTCTGAACCTACACCGTACATTACACTATGTTCAGTAACACAAATAAAATACTTTGTAAACCTGGCGCCATCTACTGGCCAAAATAGGTTATTTACAGTAAGAAATACAATGGGTATAAGCTCAAATATTTCTAACTTTATAATTAATTAAAAATGATTTTACAAAAAAAGCTGGTTTCTTACAATGGTTTTCTGGTGGGTAACCGAAACTGTAAAGCGTATTGTTATTACATGATAACAACAACAATAACAAAGGGAACTGTGTAGTGTTAAATAGGTGCCTAAACCTATACACAGTATTGCAAAATAACACATTACAAGTTTAATACAGGATACTCTATGGCTGGCTATCGTAAAAGTGCCAACAGGTAAAAGGACCCAAAGAAAATAATGTGGAGCAGAGCACCAAAGAGTAAATCGGAGGAGCACTTTTAATATAGAGTAATATTCTTCAAACTTGGCCTCAGGACGTATGAAATATGAACCATGAAATGGCTAGGGTTTCCAGGTAACCTTGAACCACAAACTCATCCAAGAAGAACTACCTGCAGGGATACAGGTTGAGTATTCCTTATCTGAGATGCTCTAAAATCTGAGTGACAAAATGACACCAAAAGTGTATAATTCTTGTGACGGGACTAAATGTCACAGATCTCCCTTGGGTTTATGATACTGGTCCCTGTACACAGTATACTATCTACCCCTCCGATCCTTGGATGGTCAGTAACGCTAACTACCTACAGGGAACAGATCTTGTAGCACCCAGCAAGTGTTAACAGGTGCCAGGTTAGGAGGATACCCTTATTACCTAGGAGGAATGGTTAACCTTATACCAAGTGTGACACTCAGAGCAGGGATGTCGGGAATAGATGACACAATAGTAGCCGTGCCAGTACACAAAGCAGGGTTCTCAGAAATAGCCGGGGTCTTACACAAAGCAGGGTTCTCAGAAATAGCCAGGGTCATAGACATAAAAGGTTCGTCACAGATAGCAATAGATACCTATGATGGAAACCCGCTCTCTTCCGCCTGTCCTGCTCTCCAGATACCCCCTCGTTGCGGTCAACCCGACTACTGGGAACGCGGTCCTCAGCACCTTGAGCAGCTTGACCCGATTGCTTCTGCCTGCTGGGAGAAATGGGCTGGATGGTAGGGATCTGTGCCAGTGCTGGGCCGAAGTTTGCAGCAGCTACTGGGGACCTGCAGGCTTTCGATCTCCTGACCTGTAGCCCCGATGGTAGGTCAGTCTTTCAGCTGGCCGCTCTGTTCCTTCTGATGGTGAGTGTAGTGGAATAGTGCAGAGGAATAACACACCAGACAAGCTGCATGTATAAACCAAGAACTATATGCTTTACTGAAAACCATATTTATGTGGTCCAACAGGGATCATTTACATATACCAAACCCCCTTAGAAACCCTGGAACATAATTACACAAACATTGACTTATTGGAACTCTGATTACATTAGGTCAGTTATCACACACCTCATTTACATAATCCATTCTTCCAATAGATCAGATTGCCTTGTCAGTCAAACACTGTCCCAGACTCATGACTCCTCAAACATGCAAACAGATAAACAGCATTCTTGCATAATCACCAATTACTCAAACCTAATTACATTCTACACAAAAGAAAGTTCTGCACCTCCAAAACACATCTTTAAGTTCACATTCACATACAGTAATAAAAGTACATTTAAAATCACACCACGCAATATAAATGAACATAAAGTCTTTCCGAAGGAAATTGTCTGTTTCTTTTGGGGTTTTTCGCCATGGGAATAAAAGTCTTGGGGTTTGAAGCGTGGAGAGCTATGTCATTTCCATGACAATACCAAGCACTGAGGGAAGCTATACTACATATGTCAGGGCAATGAGTCTGCCTGAGCAGACTGATTTTAAACCTGGCAGCGCCACGTCATCCTGCCGCGCCCTGCCCCCTGAACACCCACGTGACAACAGTGAGCCTGTACATCAACCGGCACCTGGCCAGCGAGCAGCGAGGACGGAGCTGCCAGGCGCCGGATCACAACCTGGGCACCGGACGTGACACTAAATGATTCAAAACTCCAAATAAAATGCTCTTCAGGCTGTGTGGACAAGATGTATATGAAACATAAATGTGCTTCATGTTTAGACTTAAGTCCAAGTCTAGGTCCCAATTTTTTCACATCAAATTCTGTAATGGTCAAAAATGCAATCCAGAGCCCTGCATCTTTTAACCCTTTCACTACTTAAAATGTCTGTACTCAATTTTGCATTGTATTAATGAAAAAAACACAACTTAGCATGTTTTGCATATTACTTTAAGCGCAGGTTTAGTGTGCCCTCTGTGGAAACCTGAAAGTCTCAGTGAGATCTCATCCCTGTTTTCGTGTATTACTGTTAAGAAGCTACAAGGAGCAGCCTTCACACTCATTGTAACAAAAAGCTCAATAAAGTTTACTGTTACATTACAATACCCTGGGGTCACTCACTCCTTACAGGGATAAGATTCAGGGGTTCTAATGACTGAAAATCCCTGTACAGTACAGATACAGGGTGTTACTGTAATTTCCATACACAGGCATTATGGCACATAGATATTATTTTAATATTCTATTACTATTTTTGGAATCTGCATTGCTAATAATCTCATTATGATCAAAAACAATTCCCATAAGCAGGAGATCTGACCATTTATGCTACTCTTTATCTACGTCTTTATCACTATTTCACTAGTATTTGACACAAAAGGCCATTCCTGTCTGTATTCTGCTAATGCAGACCACATGTGACATTGTGCAAGATAAGGGATGCCATCTGGAGTTCAGAGCCTTTCATCTGACCAATACAGCTGTAAAAGATAAACGAATACCTGAAAAATTTAGAAAAAGAGCAGACTTACATTATTATACCTATCTCAGAATAAGTTTTATGCAAAACAGCAATTTCCTCCTACGTTTAAGCATTAACTACACATACTCAGGGCCGTGTTTAATATTGAATGGGTCCTCGGTAAACATTCACCCCCCCCCATCCATGTTAGATTTTACATGGTCATGTTTGGTGTCATTGGAAAAGCCAGAATCTGACCTGGCCTTTCCAACTCCTCGCAGCACTGCGGCAGCATCTGCTTTAAGGTGGACGAATGCGTAGTAACGCCATCACCTCCACATTTGGTCCTGGCATGGGAAATGAGAAGGTGAGTAAGTGCAGCGGCAATGTTTGCTCTATAAGTAAAAGCACATAATGCCTCTGCCTTGGGAAAAAGAAAAAAAAAATTTGAATTTTATTTTTTTGTTAATTTTTCTATTTCTACACATTACATGGTCATATTTGGTATCAATGGAAAGGCCAGACCCTGACCTGTCCAATGACACCTCACTTGACTCTGTGCAGTGTAAAGATTAGTGACGCAGAGTTCCAAAGGTCCCTCAGCGCCCCTCACTGCAGTTTGGCAGTTTAGGTTTTTGATGGAACAATGCGTAATAATGCATTATGCCATCGCCTCCACACTTGTTGGCGACATGGGAAAGGAGATGATGAGATAGTGTAGCATCATTGTTTACTTTAGAATTGGAAAGTGAACAATAGTGCTGTGTTAGAAAGAAAATGGGGAGGAAGAGTTTTTTTAATTTATTTTTATACAAAACCTGGTACCATATGTGGCATAATTGGAAAGGCTATGCACTGGCTATCCTCTATGGTCCCAGAGATATGGAAGACAAAGGACCCCTGTATCTCCTCCATAGGGAATTCCCTGCCTGGCCAGAGGGGGAGGGGTAGGTCCCACAGACATGACAGACCCCTGCGGGAGAAGTCAATAATTGCCCTGAGCAATTTTGGTTTTTGTGTGTGTTTTGTGTGTGGTTTTTGTGTGCTCAAGCAACAGCTGCCTTAGGTCCCACAACAATGACTGGGCCCTGGGCAACTGCCCCTTTTGCCCCACATTAAAGATGGCCTGCACATACCACTTTTCAAATAAATGTGGTATTTCTTCACCAAAAAGCACTTGACATTGAAGGGGGTCAAAACTGAACTCCACAATTGCGACATAGACTGAATACAGAACCCTGCAGCACTCATATTTAGGGATGAGCTGTTCGGTTCGGAGTTCGATTCGAACATCGCCTGTTCGCGAACTATGAACATTTCCACGTGTTCACCCACAATGGACCACAATGCACTTTTCCACTGGCCTGAAGCTTGTAATTAGCTACAGCCTTGCACCTGACCACAGGTTAGGTGCAAGACAGGTTCAAGACTATGCCAATCACGGCTCAAAGTCCTGATTGGGAAAAATTTGCCCAATCATGGGCTCACAGAGCTAAGTCCCGCAGCACACTATATAAGGCTTCACACAGCCTTCAGCACGTGTTTTTTGAGAGGAGATTGTTGTGTTAGTGTGTGTTCTCACTGCCAGTCTGCCACCAGCTATTATGGGGGGGGGGGGGTCTCATTTCTACAAAATATCTGGGATTTGTTCTAATCTTTGTGTTCTCACTGCCACCAACTATTTTAGGGGTCAGTCATTTATACAAAATATCTGGTAATTGTTCTAATCTGTGCGTTCTCACTGCCACCCATCAGGGGGTCTCACTGATTTATAGGAGGTTTCTGGGAATTGTAATCTGTGTCTTGTCACCGGCTGCCAGCTATCAGGGTGTCTCACTGAGTTATACCAGAGTTCTGGAAATCTTTAATCTTTATACCAGAGTTGAATCAGAGTTCTGCAGCATATCTCCAATTTTTATAACAGAGTTGAATCAGAGTTCTGTATATCTTTAATCTATATATCACTCACCATGTCAAAAAAAACAAAAAGGACAGGCAGACGCTCCCAGGCAGAGATAAGAGGGCAAGCAGCCTCTGTGTCAGGAGGCTGTGCCTCTGGTCGTCGTGGACGTGGTGCATCCTCTGCAGGGGCACGCTTGTCCTTTCTAAGGCTAGGGTCAGACTAGCGCACTTTAAACGGGCGTTCTGGCGCACTTAATTACGGCCGCACTAGCAGCAAATGACGGGCAATGACGGCCAATATACGAAGTACGGTCGCACGAAAGTCCGGCCGTGCAACGCAAGTGGCCAATGAACGCATTTTTTTCGAGAACGTCAAACCGCTACTACTGACGTACAGAGTGCGCTGCGGCCGCATAGCGGCGTGTGTGTGTGATTAGGAGACGTCAGACGCTGCTAATGTCCGGCTAACATAATGTCCAGACACAAAAAGTGTTTTATTGATGATCCGTACAAAATCACGGACGAAAAGGCGCATCGTATGACCGCTATCGCGTATTCCGGGAAAAAATACGTACGTTCGTTCGAACGCACTTTTTCACGGACAACGTGGAAAATGCGTTCGTCTGACCCTAGCCTAACTGGTGCTGGCCGTCTTAAGCAGCAGCAACATACAAAGGATTTGGTGGATTGGCTAACCAGGCCATCCTCATCCTCCCAGTCCTCTGCCAGCCAGGCTTGTAGTGCTTTACAGTCCACCTCAGCTGCCAAAGCATCTAATGCAGCCTCCATGTCCACAGCTACTCCTGCTGTAGCCTCACTATCACACACGGAGGAGTCAGCTGAATTGTTTGACTACAATGACAGTGACATGCTGCTTGAGGATGCGCAGCAACTACAGTGCTCTGATTCAATCTCTGAGGTAGAGGAAGGGAGTATAATCAACCTAGAGGAAGGGGGTGCCAGTGACACACAAATAACTGGCACTCATGTTGCCCCAGCAGCTGCAGCATACTGTCAAGTTGGCTCCAGTGACGAGGAGATAGGGGGTGATGACAATGATGATGAGGTCACTGACTCCACCTGGGTGCCTGATCGAACAGAGGAGTCAAGTGAGGAGGAGGAGGCACAACAAACACGAGGCACAATGTCGTCTATGACCAACCGTAGCACTAGCCAGTCCAAGGCATCAGATGTCAGAGCTGCTCAGGTGCAGAGCTCTGTTGTCTCAAAGCACACATCCAGGAACTCTGCTGTCTGGGAGTTCTTTAAGAAATGTGCAGCAGACCCCACCGTTGCTATTTGTAATCTGTGTCAGATGAGGCTCAAGCGTGGGAAAGACACCGGATGCTTGGGTACCACGTGCTTGAGGCGACATATGACCACTAGGGATGAGCCGAACACTCCCCGAGTTCGGTTCGAACCCGAACCCGAACTTCCCATTTGTTCGGGACCGAACCCGAACCCCCATGCAAGTCAATGGGGCTGAAAATTCGTTTTTTTTGGAGTGCCCTCCAAGAGGGCATATATGCTACATATTTGCCATAAAAGGTGCATGGGGGTCCGGGTAGTGCCCTGGGGGACAGGAAACAAGGACAAAAAGTTTAAAAAAAAACGTTTTTAAAGGGACAGTGAGTTTTCCATGAAATAAGGGCTAAAAATAAAAATGAAAAATTCCTTCAAATATCGTGCCTAGGAGGTCCCCATAACCTGTCTGTGAAGTGGCGGATTTCTAGGATGTATAGAAATATGTAAAAACCAAAAAATGACATTTCAAATGACGGTAAATGCTTTTCCTTTAATCTATCCATAAACAACTGCTTGGGGCGGCAGTCTGTATGAAAAGAGGAGACATTTTCGGACACGCAGAAAAAGTTTACTGATTTTTTGGCAGTGAAAAGCAGGAGAATGGAAACTTCTAGACCAAAAAGCCGATTTGGAAAGTGAGATAAATGGGAGAATTTTTCTGGTTTGGCTTTTTCCATTCTCCAGTCATTCTCCTGAGTTTCACCTTTCTCTGAATAACCCTGTCAGGGTTATTCAGAGAGCGGTGAAGAGCAGGAGAATGACTGGAGAATGGAAAATTCTAGGTCAAAATAGCCAAACCAGAAAAATTCTCCCATTTAGGCTAGGGTCAGACTAGCGAATTTTTAACGTGCGTTTAGGCGCACTTAATCACGGCCGCACTAGCAGCAAATGACGGGCAATGACGGCCAATATACGAAGTACGGTCGCACGAAAGTCCGGCTGCGCAACGCAAGTGGAAAATGAACGCATTTTTTGAGAACGCAGAACCGCTAGTACGGACGTACAGAGTGCGCTGCGTCCACTAGCGGCGTGTGTACGTGATTTGGAGACGTCAGACCCTGCTCATGTCCGGCCAACATAACGTCCAGACACCCAAAGTTTCCTGGTTTGGATCCGTAAGAAATCCCGCACAAAAATGCGCATCGTATGACCGTTTTCGCGCAATCCGTGAAAAAATATTGCATTGCGTTCGGACGCACTTTTTGACGGTCGCTGCGAAAAATGCGTTAGTCTGACCCTAGCCTTATCTCACTTTCCAAATCAGCTATTTGGTCCAGATTGTTCTCTTTTCCTGACATTCTCCTGGTTTTCACCTTTCTCTGAACAACCCTGAGAGAGAGGTGAAAGCCAGGAGAACTGGCAAGAGAAGAGAACAATCTAGACCAAATAGCCGATTTGGAAAGTGAGATAAATGGGAGAATTTTTCTGGTTTGGCTATTTTGACCTAGAATTTTCACTTCTCCAGTTATTCTCCTGCTTTTCACCGCTCTCTGAATAACCCTGTGAATGTTTAATGCCGAGGTGAAAAATAACATTGCTTTAGATTTTTTTCAAACACCAGTTAAAAGCAGCATATTAGGATGTTTTAGGGAAATTAATTCTCAAATCTCAATCAGAAGCAGACACCACCCCACCCTCAGTATATTGTACAATGTATCAAATTGATTACCAGACTAAAAACACCTGGTGTTATGCCCGTTTGTGAACAGAGGTCATTTAGAGTTGATAATCTTTCCACGTACACATTAGTTTTTAATTCAATATCTAATAAACCGTTGCTTATAATATTCTGCAGTAAAGAGTCTCTTTATTTCTAGATTTTTTAGTATTTTTTTAAGCATTTTCTATACTTTTTTCAAACTTTCTTTTTTTTTTCAAACCCGAACCGAACACACCCAAAAAGTTCGAAATTCGCGAACTTTCGAACTGCCAAAGTTCGGGTCGAACTCCGAACCGTCCGAACCCAAACAGCTCATCCCTAATGACCACCTGCCACGCATCCCGTTGGTGCAAAACGTTGCTTAGGTCAACCTCACCTGTCTCTACCCCCACTCTATGTCCTGCCATGTCATTGACTCCAACCTCCACTGACAGGGATGATGCTACAGTAATGGATGTACCAGGTCCTTCCTCACAATGTGACAGCATCCCATCAGCTGAAGATTTACGCAGTCAGATTACGTTGTCCCAGCTGCTGCAGCGTAAGAAAAAATATAGTCCCAACCATCCCCAAGCACAGCATCTAAATGCCAGTTTAGCAAAATTACTCGCATTGCAGCTGCTGCCTTTCCAGCTGGTGGACTCTGCTCCCTTCCGGGAATTTGCTGAATGTGCTGTACCACAGTGGCAGATTCCAAAACGCCATTACATTTCACGGAAGGCCATTCCAGCACTATACCAGCACATGGAAGACAATGTTATCGAATCATTGGGAAAGGCAGTCAGCAGCAAGGTGCATGTGACTTTAGACACGTGGTCCAGCAAGCATGGACAGGGCCGTTATATTTCCTTCACGGCACACTGGGTAACTCTGATTGCAGCTGAGAGGGATCCAAGACGGGGCTCTGTGCTGGAGCTTGTTCATCCACCACGCCTCCAGAAAGCTGCTTGTATGAGGTCTGTCTGCTCCACCACCACCTCTCCCTCTTCCTCCTCCTCCTCCTGTGTCTCTGGTGAAGTGGCAGTTAAACCGACGCATGACAGGGGCTACGCAATGGCTCAAGCAAAAATATGCCATACTGTGCTTGAGCTGGTTTGTTTAGGGGACAGGAGCCACACCGGGCCAGAAATTCTGTCAGCTCTGCAGGGGCAGGTGCAGAGATGGTTAACACCACACCATCTTCAGCTGGGAATGGTCATCTGTGATAATGGCAGCAACCTTCTCTCCGCCCTACGCCTGGGTAAGTTGACACATGTACCATGCCTAGCACACGTCCTAAACCTGGTGGTACAGCGTTTCCTAACCGGGTACCCAGGGCTGGCAGAGCTTCTCAGCCAGGCCAGAAAAGACTGCAGCCACTTCAGACGGTCATTCCCAGCAAGTATTCGCCTGGCAGAAATTCAAAGAGAATTCCAACTTCCCACAAACCGTCTGATCTGTGACATGCCCACCAGGTGGAACTCGACATTTGCAATGCTGCAGCGTCTGCACAAGCAGTAGAGGGCCATCAATGAGTACCTGTGTGAGTATGGCACAAGGACAGGTTCAGGTCAACTTGGTTCCCTCCCCCGCAGTGGCTGATGATCAAGGATGCATGCACTGTACTGTCACCATTTGAGGAGGCAACGAGGATGGTGAGCAGGGACAGTGCATGCATCAGTGACACAATTCCTTTAGTGTTCTTGCTGGAGCACACTCTGTGGGGTATTATAGATGTGACTCTAGAGGCAGAGCAGCGTGAGGAAGAGGAGGCCTTCCCTAGCTCTCAAGGCCCCAGTTTTTCCGCAGGCAGCATTCCAGCGGTTCCTCCTCAGATCAGACAGGAGGATGAGGAGGAGGAGGAATATTTAAGTAGTGGGGGCATTGAAGGTGGGGATTCCTCAAGGGAGGGTTTTGTGTGCCCAGAAACCCAAGGACTAGTACGTGGCTGGGAGGAGGAAGTGCACGATGGGGTCATCCTCATTGACCAGGAAGACTCGGAAGCTAATGCCACCTCCAACCTATGCTGCATGTGCTCCCTTATCCTGAAAAACCTGGTAAAGGACCCCAGGATTCGTGCTATCAAGGCGAGGGATCATTACTGGTTGGCAAGCCTTGTTGATCCACGATACAAGGGTAAAGTTGCAGATCTCATCCTGCCCGCACAGAGGGAGGACAGGATGAAAAAACTTGAGGACGCTCTAAAGTGACACTTGTGTAACACCTTTGCAGGCACTGGTAGGTTACCAATTGATGACACAGGTGCTTCTGAGGCTGCGGATGATCAGAGGAATAGTAGTGAAGGCCGGGGCCGCTTGACTGATGCCTTTTTAAATTTTTTTAGTCCACGACGCCCAGGGACATCAAATGTAGGCACCCATTGCCAGCGTCTTCACCGTATGGTGCCGGACTATTTAGGGGCAAGGGCAGACCTGGATACCTTTGAGGCAGATGATCCACTGGCTTACTGGGTGTGGAGATTGGATCACTGGCCAGAACTTAGCCAATATTCTATGCAGCTACTAGGTTGCCCTTCATCCAGCGTGCTTTCTGAAAGGACGTTCAGTGCCACTGGAGGTTTTGTCACAGACAAAAGAGTGCGTCTGTCCACCGACTCTGTAGACCGGCTGACATTTATAAAAATGAATCAGTCCTGGATCAGCAGCTATCAATCCCCTGATGTTGACGTAATGGAATCGATCGGGGATCTCTTCTGCATTTACAAAACCTCCACCACTGAACTCTTCCACAATACCACAAAGGGGTTACGGTGTGAAGGCACTTGCTGCCACCAAAGGCACAAAATTTGGGTGCACTGACGCCTGTACCAGATTTATATCATTTGAATTTTTTGAACCGCAGGGTCCAACCCTGCACGCTTCCACAATACTACAAAAGGGTTACGGTGTGAAGGCACTTGCTGCCACCAAAGGCACAATATTTGGGTGCACTGACGCCTGTACCAGATTTATATCATTTTAATTTTTTGAACCGCAGGGTCCAACCCTGCACTCTTCCACAATACCACAAAAGGGTTACGGTGTGAAGGCACTTGCTGCCACCAAAGGCACAATATTTGGGTGCACGGACGCCTGTACCAGATTTATATCATTTTAATTCTTTGGAACGCAGGGTCACTCCAACCCTACACTCTTCCACAATACCACAGAGGGGTTACAGTGTGACGGCACTGTTGCCGACACTAAAGGCCCAATTTTAAAGCACCTATTGTTACTTTCATCCAAAGCCTGCATAAGTTTCACCATAATTTAGCCAAAAAATCACTAAACTTGTTCTGCGTTTCCTAGAAGGTCTCCTCTTTTAATACAGACTGCCACCCAAGCAGTTGTTTATGAATAGATTAAAGGAAAATCGTTTACCGTCATTTGAAACGTCATTTTTTTGTTTTTAAATGTTTCTATACATCCTACAAATCCGCCACTTCACTGGCAGGTTATGGGGATCTCCTAGGCACGATATTTGAAGGAATTTTTCATTTTTATTTTTAACCCTTATTTCATGGAAAACTCACTGTCCCTTTAAAAACATTTTTTTTTAACTTTTTGTTCTGGTTTCCTGTCCCCCAGGGCACTACCCGGACCCCCATACACCTTTTATGGCAAATATCTTGCATATATGCCCTCTTGCAGGGCACTCTAAAAACCAAACTTTTGAGTCCCATTGACTTGCATTGAGTTCGGTTCGTGTTCGCGTTCGAATTCGAACTTTTGAAATTGTTCAAGTTCGAATGCGAACCGAACACGGGGGTGTTCGGCTCATCCCTACTCATATTCAGCTCTGCAGATTTTCATGGAGCGAAACATCCTCACTAAGCCTGCAGCGCTTTGTGTTGAAGCTCTCCATTCTGCATTACTTCAAAGACTGAAACCCTGAAGTTACCACTAAAACCTGCAATCAAATCTCCTGTATCAAAACACAAAACTCTGCAGCGTTCCTCAGCTCTACAGACTAGAACCCTGAGGCCTATCATATTAGTCAGTACTAGGCCCAACCACTACTGTAATAAAAAACTGAACTCTGTTACCCCGTACCCTGGGGAGGTATTACAGCTCATCAGCATGACCCACTTATTTTCTGCATAATGCTGGTTTACCTGCTGAACTGCGCGTTTGAAAAACTGAAGCAAATCTGTAGCAGTTGCAAAAGAATCCCTTAATGCTGTCGAACTGGAATCCTATAAATATACAATAGCATATATCTGCCGCATAAGCGCAGCGCGAGACCTGGAGGAGGGGAGCGCACCGTCACGCTGTGAATTTGTTCCACATTGAAAAATATATGTATTTTTTCATTAATATGGAAACTCTAATGATGCAGTATTTATAACCTGGACGTAAATTTTCCATCTGGGTTGCAGCATCAGTTCAGAGACCAGATCGTCCCTATTAATATCTGCACGTTAGAAAGGCCATGTTTGCATTTTCTTCCAGGCATGCAACTGCATCTTGTTCTACTAAGATCTGGGATGTGAAGGCAGCTTGCCAAGCACACACTAAGCCGCTAAAGATCGTCTCTCAGCATCTGTCAGTAATGATCCTCAGAGGGCATAGACACCGGCTTACCACTGCTCTGATCTTTAACGGCTCAGTATTCCCTGAAAGAACAAATACCAGTCATTAGGCACTTGATCTATACATCGGCACATCATACAGATCACCCTTGATTCTAGAGAGTCACTCTGGAGGGATCTGTGCTAAACAGAGTATAAAAGGCAGATGGTATAGACTTTCAGAATATATATATACTACAAACACACACACGAGTTCAAATGTTTTGGGTGGCTCAGAAATGTCCTTTATTTTCCCATGAAAAAAATAGGAGTTTGAATAAGAAATAAAGTCCTTCACAAATGAGAAGCTTCATTAAAAATCAGCCGTTTCTGGCTACAATAGCCATTTACAATGTCTGCATATATTTGTGATTGATTTTTTATATTTAGATACATATATATTTTTGTCTATATCTTTTCTTTTGAAAACTAGTAAATTAGACATGCGCACAGGCAAAAGAATTTGCTTCGGTTTGGAATCCAAACATTTTGGGTTGCAAAATATTCAAAACTATCTAATTTGGAATATCGGAAGCGTTCGATATATTCATATTTATTATTATGCATTAAAATATAAAACCAACAGTATGGCGCAAACATGGCTACAGAATTATGCAAATGCTCCAAAAATTATGTACAGAATGACGCATAGGCGTCATTAAAGTTACATAGGCTGAAAAAAGAAATGCGTCCATCAGGTTCAGCCATTCACACATCACCTACTGCTGTTGATCCAAAAGAAGGTAAAAAAACCCAGTCTGAACGCTCGCCAATATGCGACAAAGTGGGAAATAATTTCTTCTTGACCCCAGAATGGCATTCAGATTTCTCCTTGAATCAAGAAGCTTTTACCCACATATTAAGTATTATGACCCTTAATATTATGTTTTTGCAGGAAGTCATCCAGTCGTTTTTTAAAAGTCTGAACAGTCTCTGTCTCAACCACCTCAACAGGCAGAGAATTCCACAGCTTTATTCACACCGTAAAATAACCCTTCCTATGCTTTAGGCTGAATTTCCTTTCAGTGGTTGTGGAGCTTTTATGATCCTGTGACTGGGCTGGATGAAGTCCCAGTCTTTTTTAGAAGGTTTCACTCACGATCTCGACTGAGTGCCGCCGTGTCTCTTATTAGTGAAAGCCTGTCCAGCATTGGGAGATCTGCAGCCCATTGAGGAGCCATAGGAAACATCAAGCTGTTTGAGGTTTCCTGTGGCTCCTAAACGGGCTGCAGATCTCCCGATGCTGGACAGGCTTTCACTAATAAGAGACACGGCGGCACTCAGTCCAGATCGTGAGTGAAACCTTCTAAAAAAGAAAACGACTGGGACTTCATCCCACCCAGTCACAGGATCATAAAAGCTCCACAACCACTGTATTTCTTTTATCTTGACCTAAGGAGATTGGGAATACCTCCTAGAGGAGCGGATTCAACTTGTTAAGCACCCCTGCATCATTCTTGTATTCTGAATTTCCTTTCAACCAGTCTACATGGATGACCTTGTGTCCTGTGTCCCAATAGTCCTATTAATGAATAGGTTTCCAGAATCCATACAATGGTTTATAATGGCCACGTATATATATATATTATATACAGTAAATATATATGTAGCGCTGTTTAAAAACTCTGTTGATGTATTGCTCGGGTTTGGCCACCAAAGGGAGACAAGCGCAATGTAAAGTATACTGGACACAACGGGACTACGTTTTCCATCATGCTTTGCGGCGGGGACAGGAAGTGGGTGGGAGAGAGCGAAGGACATCCGCAGCCTTGTGCGAAGGAGAGCCAGTGTGAGCCGAGCGACGAAAGGTGGAAGACGCACGTGAGACTGCCAGAGATTGAGACCAGGCCGGAGAACAGGAGCTGCCTTGCGGGTGCTGAGAATCAGAGACAGTGCTGGAGGAGACCTATCCACACATCGCTGAGAGGTTTTGCGCAGACACAACGTTCCGGTTTGGACCCCGTGTAAGGAGACCGCGATGATGCACTGGGAGTGCAGGCGGTAGGCCGTAATTCTCGTTGCCAAAATCGGACAAGCAGGAGAAGCGGATCCGGTGGCACAGAGTTCCAGTATAATCAAGCAGAGAGAGATCCTTGATCGGACAGCGGAACAGATTGTCTAGCGGATGGGTGAGAGGCCTTCCAGGCCACAGTCCAAGTTTAAACAAAGCACGCTGCAGTATTGTTTAAATCTACAGGGCCCCAACGTGACTAGTCGAAGAATTGCTCAATCCATTCCCTGGCCAGTTGAATATAGTACCCGGGTACCTGAATCGCACACACACACACACCTTTTTGGGACATTACTTTTACGGGACTTACACTCCAGAAATGAAGGGGTTAAACTTTCCTTTTGCCGCCGCGTGTTTTTTTCGCATTACGAAATCCTGTCGTTCATATACCGTATTCACATTATATATGTTGCTTTATTGGGATCAGTAAAGTATATAATCTATAAAATCCACAACAGTGCTGGTGTATATTTATTCCCTAGTGCGGTGAGACTAACTCGAGGTTAAATTCAGCGGCTCCTCCGGGAGTGAGCGCTACACGTGGGGGCTCGTTCTGGGATTACAGTCTCTATAATAAAACCGCATTTAAAGGGTTAATTATGGATCCAGACACTGCTGCCAAATGGTGTGAGGAGCAAAGTAGTCAGATAGAGTTAAGCATAGTCATGGATATTTCTGCAGACACTTGGGCAGAAGATCAGATTCGCCGGGCCGTGGCCGCGCTGACACCAGATCATCGGGGGTTAATCCTGGACATTAAAGCGAACCCGGATACTTCTCACACGTATGTTCTTTTTGAGTGGAGAAAGGGTGTTCCAGTGTGTTTTCAGGGCGCGAGCGTGAAGCTGACCGATGAGGTGGAAGTTCAACTGATTCAGCCAAGTGCGCCACGTGGCGATCCCGCGAGTGTTTCCGCGCCCAGTCCACTGGCCATGATCGGGTCTGAATTCATAGTGGCTATTGGAGATTTGCTGGCTAAATGTCAAAGAACAAGCCCTCCTCACACTAACTTTGGTTATCGACGGTTGAGGAATTTTACAGGAAACGTACCAACTCCGGCGGGAGAAGAAACCTTTGAAGAATGGGTAGAACAGGCGATGCAGGCTCTGGATGAGTGGGATGTCCCTGAAGCGCAAAAGAAGCAAAGAATCACTGAGAGCTTAAAGGGACCTGCGTCAGAGGCTGTCAGAAATCTGAAATTGAGTAAGCAAGACTGCACTGCTTTAGATTACCTAAACGTATTACAGGAAGTCTTTGGTCAAACAGAAAAGGCCGCTGAGCTCGTGTACCAGTATGAACATACTTACCAGCGGAAAGGTGAGAAGATGACTGAATATATGAGGCGCCTAGATAAGATTCTGCACCAGATACTTCTTAAGAAAGGGGCCGAACCGTCCACAATAGATAAAATCCGAATGCAGCAGATATTGAGGGGCGCTCAACCTCTAGATCCTGTGATGCTACTGCTGAGAACCAGAGAAGGTAACCGAGAATTGAAATACCTGGAACTGATTCGAGCTGTTAGAGAGGAAGAGGCTCTGCTAGAAGAAAAGTCTTTAAGGAGAGGAGAAAGAGCTTACGCACAACCAGTAAGGCATAACGAATATCTGCAAACTGAAGTTGACGGACAAGAGCATCTGTTAGTTCCTATATCCACAGAGAGTACTGCAAAAGAAACAACCTTTCCTGCATATAGTGAGTTACACAAAACCGTTAAGAAGGTATAAGAAGCTCAAGCTGAGCTGAAACAAGCACACACTGACCTGTGCCGAGTACTTTTGAAGGTGGCAGAGACACAGACCGATATGCAGAAGTTCCTCACTGATATGCGGACAACGGGAGTTGCTAGGGCGTCTGGCCAGGGTCCTTCAACCGAGTCACCACGAACAAGTGCATCTCCGTCTTCAAAGAAGAGATGTTTCAACTGTGGGGAAATGGGTCATTTCCGAGCGCAATGCAAAAGCCAAAGGCCTGAAGGAAATAGGGTAGAAGAGTTCCTAAAAGCCTTGGAAGGGCTGCTATCTACCTCACAGGCGGGAAACGCCAGAGGGCCCAAGTGAAGGAGTAAACTAGGTGCCCAATGGTTGAAAACCGCTCCAAAATTAAAACCAAAACCGAACGGCAGAGAAGGCCCAGAGTCTTGCCAACTGCTGAGCCTGCCAGGACTGAAAGAGTTACTACCTTAGTGTCCGGTCCTATGTCATGGGGAAGCAATGCACACCCAAAACCTACACGGGCCAAGAAGAAGGCCAGGGTACAGCGAACTGGGTCAAAACTTCCTGCTACTACGACAAAGTTTCCTGACCAACTGATAGGTCCTTCTCCCATCGTTCCAATCCAAGTGGAGGGAGTCTACACTAAAGCTCTGTTAGACTCAGGGGCTCAAGTGACGTTGATCTATTGAGACTTCTACGAAAAGCACTTGAAGCACATACCTCTACAGAAATTAAAGGACCTTGAGATCTGGGGTATCGGAACTTAGAAACTTCCCTATGATGGATATCTACAGATGAAGTTATAAATCGGATCTGAAGTCATCAGACAGTCTGGAGGTTGTGATGCATTGGCCATTGTGTGTCCTCGGCCTTCAGGGGCCAACAGAAGTTCTATGATAGTGGGGACGAATACTGATCCGGTGCGACGTCTCCTGACTCCTATTGTAATGGAAGAAGGTTCTACCAGGGAAGTACACCCGATGTTACGTCCAGTCTATCAGCGAATGGTCGAAGAACAGAGGGCACCTGCCGAAGTGGGGCGCCTGTGGAGATTGGGAGGAACAGAGAAGGTTCTGCAATCAGGAGAAGTGGCGAGTTTCTGGGCTTCAGTCAAGTTGAACGGATCACAACCAAGTCCCCATGTGGTACTGGAAACTGATTTCAATCATGGGAATGAAGCCGGAGTAGAAGTAATCCCTGAAATAATCTCCACAAGAGCTTTGAAACGGACACGAGGAAGAGTCTCGGTTAGTGTATGTAATGTACCTGATTCTCCAGTGATCCTGAAAGCACGAATGCCCATCGGGCAAGTAGCGTCCGCTACGCCTCTCTCCCCTACTGATTTAGGAGGGGGAGTGAACAAAGAGATTCCAGCTGAAAGGTTCTATCATAAGGACGCTCCCATCTCATCTGAATGGAAGAAACGTCTTCAGTCCCAGATCCTAAAATGGAGGGACTTGTTCTCGAAGGATGAGTTCGACGTGGGTCTAGCTAAGAGTACTGAGCATCGCATTCGACTACAGGAAGATAAGCCGTTTCGAGAAAGGTCAAGACGAGTTCCGCTGGGAGACTTGGATGATCTACGAGAACAGCTGAATGAACTACAAAGGACTAAGGTGATTCAAGAGTCCAGGAGTCCGTACGCCTCTCCAATAGTGATGGTTCGGAAGAAGAATGGTTCTATTCGTCTTTGTATAGACTATCGCACGCTAAATCAGAGAACCATTACGGATCAATATGCCACTCCTCGGATAGAAGATGCCTTACAGTGTATGTCTGGAGCAAAATGGTTTAGTGTACTAGACCTGCGAAGTGGGTATCATCAGATACCAATGCATCCTGAGGACAAAGAGAAGACTGCATTCATCTGCCCACTGGGGTTCTTTGAGTTCAACAGAATGCCTCAAGGCCTTACGGGGGCTCCCGCCACGTTCCAACGGTTAATGGAGAAGACAGCCGGGGACATGAACCTGATCGAAGTGTTGGTGTATCTGGATGATATTATTGTGTTTGGGAAGACTTTGGAAGAACATGAGCAACGGTTGGAGAAGGTCTTGAAGCGGCTCCATGAAGAGGGGTTGAAACTGTCTCTGGAGAAGTGTCAATTTTGTTTACCCTCCGTTACGTATCTGGGACATGTTGTTTCAGCAGAAGGTGTTTCGACAGATCCTCGAAAGTTGGAAGCCGTAGCTTCCTGGCCTAGACCTCGAAACGTTACTGAACTTAGATCTTTCCTGGGGTTCTGCTCATATTACCGAAGATTCGTAGGAGGATTTGCAAAGATAGCTCAACCCCTGAACAAGCTCCTACAGAAGGAAGACGCAGGAGAAGGCCCAAAGGCCTCTGATCGAAGTTCGTCGGCTCCGGGGCCAAGGAAGGCTCGAGAATCCATCCAAGACGAATGGACTAATCAATGCGAAAGTGCTTTCATGAAACTGAAAGAGAATCTAACTCGAGCTCCTGTCCTGGCTTAGGCTGACCCTCATAAGCCGTACGAATTGCATGTGGATGCCAGCAGAGAAGGTCTAGGGGGAGTCCTATACCAAGAATATGGTGGATTATTGAGGCCTGTAGCGTATGTGAGCCGAAGCCTTACGCCTTCAGAAAAGAACTATCCTACCCACAAGTTGGAGTTCCTAGCCTTGAAGTGGGCGGTAGTAGACAAGCTGAAATATTATCTGTATGGAGCCGAATTTGTGATAAAGACTGACAACAATCCTCTTACGTATGTCCTTACTACTGCGAAGCTGGATGCAACGGGACATCGGTGGTTGGCCGCTCTGTCAGGGTTTCGGTTCAGCCTGAAGTATCGCCCTGGAGTGAATAATCGAGATGCAGATGCTTTGTCGAGAAGGCCCTACACTACAGAATGGACTCAGTTAACTCCAGATGGGGTGCAAGCCTTATGTCAAGGAGCGGAGCGCGGGGTCAAGGGAGGGGTTGAAGCAGAAGCTATAGGAGTTATGGCTGCGGCTGTTCCAGAGTTCTATTGTAATCCTACACAGCTGAGGGATGAAAGTCTGCCTACTTTCTCGAAACAGGACCTAAGAGCCGATCAGGCTAGAGACCCTTTGATTGCGTTAACCGTGAAGGCAATAAACGCGAACCAACGGGAAATTCTACTGACAAATTCCCCAGACTGACAAATTCCCCAGAAGGAGCCCAATTGGTATACAAAGAGTGGGAACGGTTGAAGATGTTGGATGGGGTGGTCTACCGAAGGGGCCCCTCAAACAATGCTGAAGAGACCCAACAGTTGTTCCTTCCCACCAAACACAGAGAGGGTGTGCTGCGGTCATTACACAATGAACATGGGCATTTGGGTGCAGAGAGAACTTTTAAGCTAGTGCGAGACAGATTTTATTGGCCCTGTATGAGATCTGAAGTTGAAAGTCACTGTCATTCGTGTTTGAGGTGTATCCAGAGGAAAACCCTACCAACCCGAGCTGCTCCAATGAGCCACCTGCAAAGTCAAGGACCCATGGATTTGGTGTGCATTGACTTCCTGTGCTTAGAGCTGGATGTTAGTGGGCAGGGAAATATTCTAGTAGTGACTGATCATTTCACGCGTTATGCCCAAGTTTTTTCTACGAAAGACCAACGTGCTCCTACGGTGGCGAAGGTTTTGATGGAAAAGTTTTTTGTTCACTATGGCCTACCAAGGAGAATACACTCGGATCAGGGCAGAGAATTTGAGAGCCGGCTTGTTGGGCAATTGCTGGAACTGCTAGGAATTCAGAAGACCCGAACTACAGCATATCACCCTCAAGGTGATGCTCAACCAGAAAGGTTTAATCGCACGCTGCTAAATATGTTGGGGACATTGTCAAACAGAGAGAAGCAGAGCTGGAGTCGTCACATAGCTATGCTGGTGCATGCGTATAACAGTACGGAGAGTGACGCTACTGAATACTCACCGTACCGTCTTATGTTCGGAAGGGAAGCTCGACTGCCGGTTGATTTGGCGTTTGGGCTATCTCTGGATCAGACGTCTGTGACCTCTCATAGAAATTATGTGGATAGACTTCAGAAGAATTTGGCCTCTGCGTTTGAACAAGCCCATTTGACCTCAGGAGATAGGGAACAGAGAAATAAACGAAACAACGACTTGAGAGTTCGGATACAGGATCTACCACCCCGTGATAGGGTTTTGTTGAAGAACCTGGGTGTTTCTGCAAGGCATAAGTTGGCGGATAGATGGAGTTCTAAAGTCTACATTGTCTGCAAGCAACTGCCGGGCCTGCCAGTTTACCAGATCCGACTGGATGGAAAGGCCGGGCCTCTAAAAAACTGGCACCGAAATCATCTGTTGCCTTTGAGGGAGGTGGTGAGGATACCAGTTGGAGACGAATTTCCTCTGCCGAACCCACCTGCTCCACGTTTGACTCCTGTTACTTGGTCTCAGCAGACACGGGTTGTCGAAGAGAGTGAAAGGGATAGTGAGGAAGGAAGTTTTTGTCTGGACTAGGTGCGCTCGCCTGAGCCTCAAGAGGTCATTCCAGTTTCAGAAGGGTGAGAAAGTACCCTGAGGCCTGAGGCTCCTGAATTCCAATTGGAAGTTCCCGAAACTTTGGAAATTCCTGTAGTTCCTGAAAATGTGTCTTTAGATTATAGTTCTATGCCGTCACTGGAAGGATCATATTCCGAAGAGATGTCTGTTCCAGTGATGGATGAAAGAACTGAACCCGTACCTGTAGTACTCTCACCTGAAGAGGAGCTGATTGAGCCAGAGTCAAAACGTTCTATCCGACCCCCTCAGAGACTTACCTACGACTCACCAGGACATAGCGCTGAAGAGGCTGTCACCACAGTGCGAAGGTTGCCCGAAGTGTCTGCTATGTCAGCTGAGGTAGTCAGGAGCATGAGTCAACTTGAAGACGTATATCTGACCCATTGTATGTTTGCTGCTGAGCCTATATATATTGCCTAATGTAATGTTGAAATGTTATGTAAATGTTACACCTCCTTGGAGAGACCCAAGAGTTCTAGGAGGGGGAGAGTGTAGCGCTGTTTAAAAACTCTGTTGATGTATTGCTCGGGTTTGGCCACCAGAGGGAGACAAGCGCAATGTAAAGTATACTGGACACAACGGGACTATGTTTTCCATCATGCTTTGCGGCGGGGACAGGAAGTGGGTGGGAGAGAGCGAAGGACATCCGCAGCCTTGTCGAAGGAGAGCCAGTGTGAGCCGAGTGACGAAAGGTGGAAGACGCATGTGAGACTGCCAGAGATTGAGACCAGGCCGGAGAGCAGGAGCTGCCTTGCGGGTGCTGAGAATCAGAGACAGTGCTGGCGGAGACCTATCCACACATCGCTGAGAGGTTTTGCGCAGACACAAAGTTCCGGTTTGGACCCCGAGTAAGGAGACCGCAATGATCCACTGGGAGTGCAGGTGGTAGGCCGTAATTCTCGTTGCCAAAATCGAACAAGCAGGAAAAGCGGATCCGGTGGCACAGAGTTCCAGTATAATCAAGCGGAGAGAGATCCTTGATCGGACAGCGGAACAGATTGTCTAGCGGATGGGTGAGAGGCCTTCCAGGCCACAGTCCAAGTTTAAACAAAGCACGCTGCAGTATTGTTTAAATCTACAGGGCCCCAACGTGACTAGTTGAAGAATTGCTCAATCCATTCCCTGGCCAGTTGAATATAGTACCCGGGTACCTGAATCGCACACACACACACCTTTTTGGGACATTACTTTTACGGGACTTACACTCCAGAAACGAAGGGGTTAAACTTTCCTTTTGCCGCCGCGTGTTTTTTTCGCATTACGAAATCCTGTCGTTCATATACCGTATTCACATTATATATGTCGCTTTATTGGGATCAGTAAAGTATATAATCTATAAAATCCACAACAGTGCTGGTGTATATTTATTCCCTAGTGCGGTGAGACTAACCCGAGGTTAAATACAGCGGCTCCTCCGGGAGTGAGCGCTACATATATATATAAAGTTATCAGATCCCCTATAAGGCGCCGTTTCTCTAAACTAAACCAGATTAAACTTTTAGCCTTTCCTCATAACATAAGCCTTCCATTCCCTTTATTAATTTAGGCTAGAAATCAGACGAACGCAGTCTGAGCGCACTCTGCGTGCATGCATAACGGACAGACGTACTGACGGAAGATACTGTAGACTCCACACGATCCGTTTTTCTTGACGACGTAGAAAACAAAGGGAATTATGGGAAATAAAATTAATATGAAAAAATGCAAAAAATTTGAAAAGGATATGAAAAACCATTTTGTGCGTCAAGGTGCTGGACATCACAAATGCGCTGCGTCTGACATCTCATCACTCACACAGAAAGCTACGCGGACGTGGCGCACTCTGCGCGACCGTTGTAGCGGTTTTACTTTCTTGCCTGACTTACGTCCGTTTGCCATGTGCGTTGTGTGTGCGCAGTTCAGTGAGCACGTACTTCGTGTGTGGGTCTCTATTGCTCATGATTCTATGCTACGACGGACGTTAAACTGTGCAGCAACACAAATGTGATAACTGCGTATGTGGTGATGATAGATGAAATTCTCACCGGTACCGCCAGTATAGTATCTCCTCTCCTGGTCTTGCATCCGAGGGATATTCGATAGAGGGTATGGCTCAAAAATGGTGGCATACAAGGTTATCTTGCATAAAATCCACAAGTGGATATTTATTAAAAACAAGAAAAAAAATCGCACTGACGCGTTTCGACATACAAGTCTTTCTCAAAGTGCATAAAAGAATAAGAGTGTACAGACCGTTTTCTTATACCACTGGCATACGTGGTGTTCTCTCTTGACTCCTTTGAAAAGCTACGACGGGCAGCAAACCGTGTGGTTAGATGGATGCAAAAAGTACGCTCGTGTGACCGCAGCCTTAGGCCTAAATTCAATTCCAATTCCTTCATGTCTGAGCCCACAACAGCCTGGTAAAACCTATATTTTCATTAAATCAGTGTTTCCAGGGTCCGTGACATTCTTTTATCAACAGAATTCATGTGAGCACTTACATTTGCCTCTAAAGTAATGGACAAGCCTCATGGCACCTTCCTGATCTCCCATGCTGCTCCAATCAAAAGGGTGGATGATCTTTTTGATAAACGTAGAGTGTGCCATGCTTAGTTGTCAATGGTGACATTTTGATCCAACATGTCCATTTACTTTTGTGGTCATCAACCTACAAATATTTTTGTTACAATTTTGTATGAGGTCTGCTATTAAAGCAAAGTCTCTGCTGTACAGCAGATGATATCTATTTATATACATTATATGAACAAAAGTATTGGGACAACTGACCATTACAGGGACTCTACAACATCGCATTAATATAGAATTCGTCCCCTCCTTTGGAGCTACGAGATTTCGGAGTGGTTATATTTTTTTTGGGGGGGGGATTTTGCCCATTCTTCCAGTAGAGCATTTGTGAGGTCAGGCACTGATGTTGGCTGAGAGGGCCTGTCTCAGTCTCCATTCCAGTTCATCCTAAAGGTTGATGGGGTTGAGGTCAGGGTAAATTCAAGTTCTTACCAAACTCATCCAACCATATCTTTATGGATTATTCTTCTATGGGGTCACTTAGAAATTTCCTTTAGACATGTGTGATTCGGATTTTGATCAGTTCAGAATTCATATGAATGAACAACCAATTGGATCTATCCAAACCTAATTGCTCTCAAAACAAAAATGTCCTGAATTGATCTGAACCGATCTGGTTATCGCATTTATTAGAATTAATTTGGAATGCTCCGCAACTTCATTAAAATAAAGGAAGCTCTCAATGTTATTGATTGTTTTTCCCATTTCAGAGTTTTTGCCAGAGGATAAGTGGAATATTTTTAACTAACACTAGAAAAGTGCACGTCCCAATATATTCCACTGGGTAACAAGTATATAAAAAAACAAACTGAAACCAATGTGGCTCAGTAGGAAATTAACCAAGGAACTGAAAAATAAAAAGGCATTTAAAACTGAGGCATCATATAAGAAAACGCACGTTTTCACCCACGGGCAACACATGTTGAAATGGACGCCAAAATGACATCAACATGGAAAAGCTGTAACAAAGAAATCCCTGCGTACAGATTTTTTTTCTTCTTCTCAAAGTCAGTCGTAATTAACCGATGCTATATAGCCATTCCAATTCTTTTTCTCAATGTCATTCAAAACGGATGCTATACAGCTTTTTCTTTTCTTTTCTCAACGTCAGTCATAACCAACAGATACAATGTAACCACAATCTCATCCACTATAAAGTGCATCCATTTCGCCAGATGCACTGTGCACAATCAGTACGTTCATATGACTGCAGCCTAAAAGGCCCGCTGGATTGAAAGGTCTTCCTTTTCCTGCATTGGGTATGTTGGAGCATAGAAGAAAGGTCCTAATAGTAAGAAAAAGTCAAAATGTGTAAAAGCGCCAAACCACTATAATGTCACACTCCACCCAGTGTTATGTATCTTAGCGGTGGTCTCCCCAGACTCCAATCAATACACAAGACAATATGAACATATAGATACAGCGCAGGTCTAGATAGTCTTGCTCGTGGAGTGTTTAATACATGTAATATATGGACTGGAAAGTTTGGTGATGGTGATTTATTAAAGTCTTCGTATATAGAAAAAAAGAAGACAAATATTCCCAAATTGTATAGACTGTCTTTCAAGATATTATTCCACTCTCTTTAACAATAGGAAATACACTCACAATCTGGTGAGCCCGCCTAGCTCATGGAATATATACTGTAGATGTGACTGCTGACTAAAGTAGCAGGATGAATTCTGAAGTGTTTCGGGCAATATTATCTGCTCACATTCAGCAAAATGCTGCAGAACTCATTGGACGGCGCTTCACAGTGCAGATGGACAATGACCCAAAGCATACTGCAAAAGCAACCAAAGAGATTGGTGAGGGTTGAATAATTTTGAACACAACTCAACACACCTTCAATCTTATATTGATTTAACATGTTTGCCCCGTTTCATATACACGGAGTGGCCAGTTTATTATGACCACCTGACTTTTTAAGGCAAATTAGCTAGAATTTTGCAACAAGACTGGTACAAGACAACAGAAGGGCAACAGTGCATCAAATTACTGCAGATCTTAATCAAGGATCCGCTCAAATGATCTCTGAACGCACGGTTCGACGTACACTGCATCGTATGGGATATGGAAGCCGAAGGCCTGTTCCAACACCTTTGCTGTCTGCAGTTAACAAGATAAAACGTCTCCAATTTGCACAGGAACACGATTGGACAGTCGAGCATTGGGAAAAAAAAGTCATGTGGTCCGATGAATCACGTTTCCAGTTGCATCCTGCAGATGGCAGAGTGAGAATTTGGCGGAAACCACATGAAAGCATGCGCCCCACATGCATGAGTACAACCCTTCAAGCTGGTGGGGGCAGTGTTATAGTTTGGGGTCCTTAAATTCGTGTGGAACAACGTCTGAACAGCACAACATACCAAAGCATCGTTGCTGATCAAGGTCATCCTATCATGTTGATGGCATATCCCAATAGAGATAGCTTCTTCCAACAAGACAATGCGCCATGCCATGGTGCTCGTATTGTGCAGGAGTGGTTTCAAGAACATGAGGGAGAATTTACCTTGCTTAGTTGGCCTTCCACAATCACCAGATCTCAATCCAATTGAGCATTTGTGGGACAAAGCTGAAAGAGCCATCAGGCAGCTGGTTCCACAGCCATCAAATCTCACAGAATTGGACAGTGCTATTCATCAGGCATGGTGTCAGATTCCTTGCATCACCTTTCAACATCTCGTTGAGTCAATGCCAAGAAGAATCAATGCAGTATTGAGGCAAAAGGTGGCCCAACGAATGATGGGGTGGTCATAATAATCTGGCCACTCAGTGTATATACAGTCAGGTCCAGAAATATTGGGACATCGACACAATTCTAACATCTTTGGCTCTATACACCACCACAATGGAGTTGGAATGAAACAAACACAATGTGCTTTAACTGCAGACTGTCAGCTTTAATTTGAGGCTATGTACATTGCAGATGTGCCTCCCACTTGTTAAGGGACCAAAGGTAATGGGATAGAATAATAAACATAAATCAAACTTTCCCTTCTTAATACTTGGTTGCAAATCCTTTGCAGACAATCACAGCCTGAAGCCTGGAACGCATAGACATCAGCAGACGCTGGGTTTCATCACTGGTGATGCTCTGCCAGGCCTCTACTGCAACTGTCTTCAGTTCCTGCTTGTTCTTGGGGCATTTTCCCTTTCAGTTTTGTCTTCAGCAAGTGAAATGCATGCTCAATGGGATTCAGGTCAGGTGATTGACTTGGCCATTGCATAACATTCCACTTCTGTCCCTTCAAAATCTCTTTGGTTGCTTTTGCAGTATGCTTTGGGTCATTGTCCATCTGCACTGTGAAGCGCCGTCCAATGAGTTCTGCAGCATTTTGCTGAATGTGAGCAGATAATATTGCCCGAAACACTTCAGAATTCATCCTGCTACTTTAGTCAGCAGTCACATCTACAGTTGTGTTCAAAATTATTCAACCCCCACTGAAATTGAGTGTTTTGGCCAGTTTGTCATTGATTTTGATCATTCAGTCATCTTGCTTACAATTAAATCAAAGAGGCACGTGTAGGTCAGACAAATATAACATAACATGTATAATGAAATAACCACAAATTTATTTTCTGTGCTCACATCATTATAAGTTTTATTCAACCCCCAAGTGACATTCAATCTTAGTACAACATCCTTTTACAGTTATAACAGCTTTTAAACGTGAAGCATAACTTGACAAAAGTGTCTTGCAGCGATCTACGGGTATCTTCGCCCATTCGTCATGGGCAAAAGCCTCCAGTTCAGTCACATTCTTAGGCTTGCGCACTGCAACTGCTTTCTTTAAGTCCCACCAGAGGTTCTCAATCGGATTTAAGTCTGGTGACTGCGATGGCCACTCCAAAATGTTCCAGCCTTTAATCTGCAACCGTGCTCTAGTGGACTTGGAGGTATGCTTGGATCATTGTCCTGTTGAAAGGTCCAATGTCCCAAGCCTCAGGTTTGTGACGGACTGCATCACATTGTCATCCAATCTCCTGGTACTGAAGAGAATTCATGGTACCTTGCACACGCTGAAGCTTCCCTGTACCTGCAGAAGCAAAACAGCCCCAAAGCATGATTGACCCCCCGCCATGCTTCACAGTAGGCAAGGTGTTCTTTTCTTCATAGGCCTTGTTCTTCCTCCTCCAAACATAGCGTTGATCCATGGGCCCAAACAGTTCTAATTTTGTTTCATCAGTCCACAGAACACTATCCCAAAACTTCTGTGGTTTGTCCACATGACTTTTGGCATACTGCAGTCGACTCTTCTTATTCTTTGGAGACAGCAAGGGGGTGCGCCTGGGAGTTCTGGCATGGAGGCCTTCATTACGCAGTGTGCGCCGTATTGTCTGAGCTGAAACTTCAGTACCCACATCTGACAAATCTTTTCTCAGTTCCTCAGCAGTCACACGGAGACTTTTCTCCACTCTACGCTTCAGGTAGCGCACAGCAGTTGAAGTCAGCATCTTCTTTCTGCCACGACCAGGTAGCGTTTCAACAGTGCCCTTTGCCTTGAATTTGCGAATGATGCTTCCTATGGTCTCTCTTGGTATGTTTAACATCTTTGTAATCTTCTTATAGCCATTGCCCTTCCTGTGACGAGTAATCACCTCTTCTCTTGTCTTCCTGGACCATTCTCTTGACTTCACCATGTTTGAAATATTTAAACTAGAGGGGGGGGGACAAAAGGGTAAAAAACAATCTGCCTGATTGTCCCCCAAAACTAAATTGGAGGGTGCAAGCAACATGCGGGGAAAAAAATGACAAGCTCAGAGTCGTGTCTATAAATGCTCGCAGTTTAGTCAATAAAATCAATGAACTGGAGGCAATGATGGCAGCTGAAAAAGTAGATTTAGTTGCGGTTACTGAGACATGGTTCAGTGAGAAAAATAACTGGGACATAACAATACCGGGGTACTCTTTATATAGAAAGACAGAGAAGGTAGGAAAGGAGGAGGAGTGACCCTGTATGTGAAAAACAACATAAAAACGAACCAAATAAAAGTGAGCGAGGTGAACATAGAGTCAATTTGGGTTACGCTAACATTTGGCAATCATACAGTAGCTCGTGTAGGTGTGATCTATAGACCCCCTGGACAAGTAGAAGAGCTAGATAATCTGCTGCTTGAGGAAATAGCCAAAATGGCAATGAAGGGGAAGTTATTATCATGGGGGACTTTAATCTTCCTGATGTGAACTGGAAAACCAAAACAGCTGGGTGCACCAGGAGTACAAATATTCTAAACTCCCTACTGGGATTATCTCTAACACAAGTAGTTGAGGAGCCGACCCGTAAAGAGGCCATATTGGATTTAATACTCACAAATGGAGGTTTGGTATCGGACGTTGTTGTAGGTGAAAATTTGGGATCTAGTGATCACCAGTCAGTATGGTTTAATATAAGAAAAGGGATGGAGCCGCACCACACAAAAACAAAAGTTTTAGACTCTAAAAAAACAAATTTTTCGAAAATGAGACTTTGTGTGAAGGAGTCATTATCAGACTGGAGGAGTTTAAAGGGAGTCCAGGAGAAATGGGATTATTTAAAGGAAGCATTATTGAAGGCCACAGGCAATTGCATTCGACTTGTTAGCAAAAACAAAAAAGGGAAGAAACCACTGTGGTACTCTGCAGAAGTGGCCAAAATAGTGAAGAACAAAAAGACAGCATTCAATAATTATTAAACAACTCAGGCAAACCTATAAGATTAGGCAGAAAGAGGCAAAGCAATTTATAAGAGCTTCCAAAGCACACGCAGAAGAGAAAATAGCTCAGTCAGCAAAAAAGGGGGACAAAACATTTTTTAGATACATAAACAAGACAAGAAAAGTAAAACAAGGATTAGTTAGATTAAAAACAAAGGAAGGAAGGTATGTAGAAGAGGATAAAAGTCTCGCTGACTGCCTCAATGAATATTTTTGTTCAGTCTTTGCAGAAGAAAAGGAAGGAAAGGGACCTCAGTTAGGAGGAAACACTAACGAGACAATTAATTAATTAAAGACAAATAAATCAATGGGGCCTGATGGGATCCACCCTAAATTATTAAAAGAGCTCAGTGATGTAATAGCAAAACCGTTAACAGATTTATTTAACCAATCCTTACTAACGGGAGTCGTCCCAGAAGACTGGAAATTAGCAAATGTTGTGCCCATTCACAAGAAGGGTAGTAGGGAGGAATCTGGGAACTATAGGCCAGTTAGTCTTACGTCAGTAGTGGGGAAATTAATGGAAACCATGTTAAAGGAAAGGATTGTTGAACATCTAAAAACATATAGATTACAGGATCAGAAACAACATGGGTTTACCTCAGGGAGATCATGCCAAACTAATCTTATTGATTTTTTTATTGGGTAACAAAAATAATAGACACAGGTGGTGCAGTAGACATTGCTTATTTAGATTTCAGTAAGGCTTTTGATACTGTTCCGCATAGAAGGCTTATCAATAAATTGCAATCTTTGAGCTTGGATTCCAATATTGTTGAATAGATTAGGCAGTGGCTGAGTGACAGGCAACAGAGGGTTGTGGTAAATGGAGTTTATTCAGCGCAAAGTCTTGTTACCAGTGGGGTACCTCAGGGGTCAGTACTTGGACCTATTCTATTTAATATTTTTATTAGTGATATTGCAGAAGGTATTAATGGAAAAGTATGTCTTTTTGCTGATGACAAAAGATTTGCAACAGGGTTGACGTTCCTGGAGGGATCAGCCAAATGACAAATGATTTAGGTAAACTAAAAAAATGGTCGGAGCTGTGGCAATTGAGATTTAACGTGGATAAGTGCAAGATAATGCACCTGGGACGTAAAAACCCAAGGGCTGAATATAGAATATTTGATACAGTCCTAACCTCAACATCTGAGGGTTGGGATTTAGGGGTTATTATTTCAGAGGATCTAAAGGTAAGTAGTCAATGTAATAGAGCAGCAGGAAATGCTAGCAGAATGCTTGGTTGTGTAGGGAGAGGTATTAGCAGTAGGAAAAGGGAAGTGCTCATGCCACTGTACAGAGCACTGGTGAGACCTCACTTGGAGTACTGTGTGCAGTACTGGAGACCGTATCTCCAGAAGGATATAGACATCTTAGAGAGAGTTCAGAGAAGGGCTACTAAAATGGTGTACGGCTTGAAGGAGAAAAGTTACCAGGAAAGGCTTAATGATCTTAACATGTACAGCTTGGAAAAAGTCTTAGAGTCTTAGTCTTAGATTAGAGGGGCAAAGGTTTAAAAGTAACATCAGAAAGCATTATTTTACTGAGAGGGTGGTGGATACATGGAACAGTCTTCCAGTTGAAGTGGTAGAGGCCAAAACAGTAATTGAATTTAAGCAGGCATGGGATAGGCATAAGGCTATCCTAAACAAAAGATAAATGCAGGTAAAGTATCCATGTAATTGGGCAGACTAGATGGGCCGAAAGGTTCTTATCTGCCGACATTTTTCTATGTTTCTATGTAACCACACCAGTAAATGTCTAGAAGGAGCTGAGTATCACAGTCATTTTAAAGCTGCCTAATTGGTGCTTATTATGCTTTATTGCTGCTCCGTGACATCCATAAGTGTTTTCAATACCTGATTGAAAACACTTGAATGAACCTCTGTTCTTCAGAGTGGTAGTCTTTAAGGGGTTGAATAATTGTGTCAATGAAGAATTCACAAAAGAAACATTTACTACTGTATTACAAAACCAATTGATGTCACTTTAGTTGCATATGGTTCTTTAAAAAGTCCTTGTAGAATTTCATTCTGAATACAATTACAAATGTACACTAAATTCCCTAAAACCCTTTACAGCATTGGGGGTTGAATAATTTTGAACACAACTGTATATATATAAACGCGAAAGTCCTGACTGACTGAGTCATCAACGCCAGCTGAAACCGTTTAAACTAGGAACGTGACATTTTGAAGGTGCACTGTTTTTATGATGTGGGCACCCACTAAGCAAGGATTTTTGGAAACTCCGCCCCTAAGGGGGTGAAAAAGGGGGTTGACTATTTTAAACCGGATACCCATAGCTCAAAAACAGAAGATGTTACAGATGTGAAAATCGGTATTTAGATTCGTCTTGAAAAATGAAAAAAAACATGTATTTTACCGTTTTTCAAAAATTCGACTGGGGGGGCGAAAAAAGGAGGTTGAATATTTTAAATATTTTAAATATGATACCTATATCTTAAAAACAGAAGATGTTACAGACGTGAAAATTGGTATTTATATTCGTCTTGACAAATAAAAAAACAAGTATTTTACCATTTTCTGAAAATTCCTTGGGGGGGCAAAAAGGGGGGTTGAATACTTTTATCATAAACACGAAAGTCCTGACTGACTGATCAACGCCCAGCTGAAACCGTTTAACCTAGGAACGTGACATTTTGAAGGTGCACTGTTTTTATGATGTGGGCACCCACTAAGCAAGGATTTTTGGAAACTCCGCCCCTAAGGGGGTGAAAAAGGGGGTTGACTATTTTAAACAGGATACCTATAGCTCAAAAACAGAAGATGCTACAGATGTGAAAATCGGTATTTAGATTCGTCTTGAAAAATAAAAAAACAAGTATTTTACCGTTTTTCAAAAATCCAAGTGGGGGGGCGATAAAAGGGGGTTGAATATTTTAAACAGGATACCTGTATCTCCCAAACAGACGATGTTACAGTCCTGAAAGTTGGTATTTAGATTTGTCTTGAAAAATAAAACAACACGCATTTTACCATGTTCTGAAAATTCCTTGGGGGGGAAGGGGGGTTGAATACCTTTATCAGTATACCTATATTTCAAAAACTAAAGATGTTACGGGTGTGAAATTTGGTATTTACAATCTTCGTGAAAAAAAACAAAGATGTTTTTTGCCATTTTCCACAAATCCAATTGGGGGGGGGGTCGGGGGAAAGGGGTCTGAATATTTTTTATCATTATACCTATATTTCAAAAACCAAAGATGTTACAGACGTGAAATTTGGTATTTATAATCTTCTTGAAAAATAAAAACGGGATTTTTGGAAAATGGTAAAACACCTAAGTGGGGGGTGAAAAAAAGGGGGGCTGAATACTTTTAAACAGGATACCTATATCTCAAAAACAGAAGAGGTTACATACGTGAAAATTGGTATTTCGATTCGTGGGAGGGGGGCAAAATTCAGTGGGAGGGGGGCAAAAAGGGGGGTTGAATACTTTTATCAGTATACCTATATTTCAAAATCCAAAGATGTTACATGTGTGAAATTTGGTATTTACAATCTTCGTGAAAAAAAACAAACATGGGTTTTGCCATTTTCCACAAATTCAAATAAGTGTGGGGGGGTGTCAAGGGAAAGGGGTCTGAATACTTTTATCAGTATATCTATAGTTCAAAAACCAAGATGTTACAGGTGTGAAGTTTGGTAATTACAATCTTTTGAAAATAAAGAAACACGTGTTTTACCATTTTCCAAAAATCCAAGTGGTGGTGTAAAAAAAAGGGGGATGAATACTTTTAAACAGGATACCTACATCTCAAAAACAGAAGATGTTACAGACGTGAAAATTGGTATTTCGATTTATCTTGAGAAACAAAAAAAACGCATATTTTACCATTTTCCAAAAATCCAGTGGGAGGGGGGAAAAAAAGGGGGGGTTGAATACTTTTATCAGAATACCTATATTTCCAAAAACCAAAGATGTTACAGGTGTGAAATCTGTCACTTACAGGTTTTACCATTTTCCAAGATTCCCTCGTAGTGGGTGAAAAAAAGGGGGGGTGGGGCGTGGTTTGGACGCGAGGCAATATGGCCGCTTGATTCTGCAGCTCTGCACCGGGCGCACCAAATAAGCACTTCGAATGTCTGCACGACGTCCCACGGGACAAAAAAAACGAGCCGCTGCCTCTGTGAGTCACCCTCATACCCCGGCGCTGACCGGGAGCTCCCCGATGCGCCACTATCTCCTCGGGTCACAGGCTGTTCCCTCACAAGGCCGCAAAACCAAGATGGCGGCAGCCGGGGACCGCATGGCTGAATCGGAGGATGATCTGCGAAACAGCCGGACTTCCTCTCTGAGCGACATACCAACTGCGGAGGTAAGGGAGACCCTGCGCCTTCTACCCACTAAGAGGGACCTGGAATCTCTTTTCTCACGCATGGAGGCAAAATTTGATGCAAAATTTGCTGAATTGGGGGCTGATGTGCGGCAACTGGGAGGCAGAGTACAAGATTTGGAAGATGATAGAGACGCTTCCATGGCCCATCTTGACAGATTACAGGCCCAACTAAACGAACAGTCCCAATATGTTACTGACCTCCGCTGCTCAGTAGACGGCTTAGATAACAGAGGGCGCCGCAACAATGTCCGAATTAGAGGTGTCCCTGAACCGGAAGACACGGAAGATATACCCCTCATTCTACAGACTTTATTTAATGCACTCCTTGAACGTCCACCTGATACGCCGATATTGCTTGATAGAGCACATAGAGCGCTGCGCCCACAGGGAGCCCCATCAACACCCCCAAGAGATATCATCTGCCGCATACATCATTTCCCGCTCAAGGAAGAGATCATGCAAGCGGCCAGAAATAAACGCTCAATCACGCATGATGGACACGCGGTCGAAGTCTACCAAGACCTCTCCAGATTCACTTTGCAAGCCAGGAGACACCTTAAGCCGATCACGGATGTCCTCAGAGCTCGAGACATTAGATATAGGTGGGGCTACCCTTTTGCTCTTACTGTACGTAGAGATAATCAGCTCATGACCATCATGGAACCTGGAGATGTGCCTGAATTCATTCACGCCTTGGACCTACCGCAGGTGGAAGTTGCAAACTGGCATGGAGGTGACTTCCTGGATTTCCCCCCTCCCAAGCCCCAAAGGCAAAAAGTGGCAAGCAGTCCGTAGACAGAAACACCGCCAACCCCTCAGGGATGAGGCAACAAACCCAGGACTCCACTCGACCTTTGGCCCGACGAGGCAGGACCCTTGAGAGGTTCCCCCCTCCTTTTTTTTCTATTTCCCCTTCTTTTTTGTTGCCTAAAGTGACCGGCTGGTCCATCTCGACACCTCCATCCTGAGGATCCTGAGGACGTAGGCCCACTGCCCTTGGGACCGTCCACATTTCTCTTTTTTATTGCAATAAGCTACTGGATGACGGGACGAGTCCTGAGGTTACGTCCGTCTGCTGAAGACGACACTCGAAGGTTAAGCTTACTTTATATTTGCCCGGGTGCGGCAGAATTAGGAGGCTGATAACCTACTTTAACTGTAGTGTTTTATTTAGTTTACTATACACTTATTAAGGTTTCCATGTTAAGTATTTTACTTGAGTTCTACACCATCCCCCCTGCGGTGTTTGAATTTATCCAGTATGCCTGGAACGGCTGTTCCTCATTCTCATCTCGCTGGCTCGGCCCCATATGGGTCTGTACCCTATTCGGGTACCCACACCGATCTTTGCTATGTGTTTTGCACTGTAAGGTGCGGTTTATGATTTTACTTCTGTCTGTATTACTGTTATTATTATTGTATGTCTATTTGGGTCTATGCAACCTGTACATCTTGTTCATGTCCGAACCACTCGTGTTGAGCCCGCGCAGGGGGTGCATTCTCTCCAACACTGCTATTTTTTTTTAGGGACAAATCTTTAGATTATGGCTAGGATACGATTTATATCCCTGAACGTCAGGGGACTGAACCACCCGGCCAAACGGCAGATCGCTATGGCTGATCTTTGTAAACAAAAATGCGATTTTGCCTTCTTGCAAGAAACTCACTTTAGGTTAGATAGTGCTCCAACTTTGTGCTCAAATTACTTTACCCAGGGCTTCTATAGTAACTTTGAGGCGTCAAAATCTAGAGGGGTGGCCATCCTGGTGGCCTCACACATTCCTTTCACATGCACCTCCCAGATTGAAGACCCACAGGGCCGTTTCATTTTTATAAAGGGGCATATTGGGTCTAGATTGGTCACGCTTGCAAATATATACCTCCCCAACACTCATCAGTGCGCTGCGCTCAGTAGAATATTGAATAAACTCGCTAAGTTTGCTGAAGGCCTTCTATTATGTGGAGGAGATTTCAACATCTCCCCGGACTCCCCGAAGGAAGCTGCCCCTTCCCTGGGCACGCCACAACCATCTAAACGACGTAGATTCCACCAACTATTGCAGACGTTTCAATTAGTAGATTGTTGGAGAGCGATGCATCCCGCTGGGCGCGATTACACATTTTATTCGCATGCTGCCCGAGTTTACTCCCGTTTGGACCTTTTCCTCATGTCTCACCATACACTTCATTTAATTCGCGCAGTGTCCATAGGGAGTATTACTTGGTCAGACCACGCCCCAGTGTTGTTGGACCTCGATGTTCCCGACCTACCCCCTAGACATTACCAATGGCGTCTTAACGAATCCCTACTGAAGGACGTGGTTCACCGGGAGTACCTCTCAGATGCCATTACCCAATATTTTGATGAAAATGATAATGGGGAAATCTCTGATCCCATACTGTGGGAGGCGCATAAGAGTGTACTCCGGGGTCAGTTGATCCAACTGGGGGCCCGATGTAAAAGGGACAGGGGAGACAAGATTCAATCCTTGCTCGCCGATATACAGACTTTTGAGACTCTTCATAAAGCCATCCCATCTGCTGAACATTACTCCTCCTTATCCTCCCTCCGATCAGAATTGAGGCAATTGCTACAACATCATGCCTGTAGGTCACTCCTCCTTACTAAACGCTCTTATTACCTTCATGGTAATAAATGTGGCAAACTTTTAGCGAGAGCCCTACGCCAGAAGTACCAGTCTACCTACATCCCTAAGCTTAGACGCTTTGATGGCTCCATCACACATCTCAATGACGAAATTTTAGCTGAGTTCCATACCTACTATCACTCTCTATATAATCTTAGGGACTCACCCCCCCCAGCTAAGCTTATGGCTGATTACTTGGCTAATGCCCTGAATGTCACTATCTCCCCAGAACAGGCTGAGGCGCTGGACGTCCCCTTCACATCTGAGGAACTGGCGGAGGCCCTTAAAGTTACCCCGACGGGGAAAAGCCCGGGCCCGGATGGCTTTTCTATCGGGTACTATCGGACCTTTCTGAAGACATTGGGCCCTTACCTTCTCCGCTCCTTTAATGCGATTGGCGAAGAGACTAGTTTCCCCACAGAAGCTCTCCGAGCCACAATCTCGCTTATACCGAAACCTGGTAAAGACCCTTTATTATGTTCTAACTACCGCCCCATCTCTCTAATAAATAATGACATAAAGCTTATGGCAAAGATGCTGGCCCGGAGACTTAACCCCATACTCCCCTTTATGATTCATCCCGACCAAGTGGGATTTGTCCCTCTTAGAGGCGCTCGGGACAACACTCTGAGAGCCATAAATCTTCTCCACATATCTCAGGTTAACTCTACCCCCATGCTCTTTCTCTCGGTCGACGCCGAAAAGGCGTTCGACCGAGTAGATTGGTCATTTTTAATAACGGTTCTAGCAAAACTGGGTTTGGGTCCCCGCTGGCTAGCCTGGGTTTCAGCACTCTACAGTAATCCGACAGCCCTCCTCCGAGTAAATGGCACTCTCTCCAGCCCCATATCGGTCCGAAACGGGACGAGGCAGGGATGTCCACTCTCCCTGATATTGTTTATCATTACGCTTGAACCTTTTCTGCAGAGATTGCGGGACAATGAGTGCATTCAAGGATACAATGCCCCCCTACATGAATATAAAGTATCTGCTTTCGCGGACGACGTGTTATTGATGATCATAGATCCCTTACAATCCCTCCCTGCATTTCTGCAGGAAGTCCGTTTATATGCCGCGGTCTCCAATTTTAAGATTAACGCTACTAAGTGCGAGGCACTTGGAGTGGACATCCCCGACGCCACTCGCATTCAGATCAGATCCCTTTTCCCCTTCTCGTGGCAATCAGAAGCTATCACATACTTAGGCCTTCGACTCCCCTCTGACCTTACTTTACTATACACTCTTAACTATGAACCTCTCTTACATAGGGTACGGAGCGACTTACAGGCATGGGACAAGCCCCACTTCTCTTGGTTTGGAAGGATTAATATAATAAAGATGTCCGTACTGCCTAAGTTCCTCTACTTATTCCAGACTCTCCCTATTCATGTTGCCCCTTCTTTCTTCAACACACTGCGTAGTCTATTTGGAAAGTTCATATGGGCTGATAAACGTCCCAGGCTGGCCTTTCACTTACTGACTCGCCCTAAACACCGGGGAGGATTAAGTGCACCTCACATGGAATACTACTATGTGGCCGCACTGCTCCTTCGATTGTCAGACTGGTCTATGTCTCCTCCCCATAAACTGTGGGTCCCCCTCGAACAAAAATTCCTTCAAGTTCCCATTGTCTCAGCACCCTGGCAAACGGCCTCTCACATCACTATATGCCCGACGTCCCACCCGACGATATCCCCGACCCTAAGGTTATGGTGTCGCTATCGCCATAGACTGGACCTATCCCCGCTCCCCTCTCCCATTACTCCCGTAACCAGCAACCCTGACTTGCCGCCTGGCCGCCACCTCTCATTCCTAGACATCGACTATGACGGCCCATATTTAACAATCCAGACGTGCACTGCTGAGGGAACACTTCTACCCCTAGAGAAATTGGTGCCACAATGGATATCATCCCCCATGGCTGCATATCGCTATCTCCAGCTCAAACACTTCTGGTCCAGCCTGACAGCACACCAACCATACAGACCTACTCTATCCCCCTTTGAAAGCCTTTGTACTAAAGACCCCTCTCCGCCACATCTCCTTTCATTAATATATGCCCTTTTGCTGGCCGCGGAATACCCAGACCTACCCTCTTACACTACTAAGTGGGACACTGAGACACCCCCTCCTTTGACCGAACGTGCATGGTTAGATGTATTCCAAATCACTTTCCATGCCTCTAGAGACCTGAAAGTACAAGAGATGAATTACAAATTGCTCTCACGATGGTACCTCACACCTAATAGATTGGCGTTGATGCACCCAGGAGTGTCCCCGGACTGTTGGAGGTGTGGGCTATCGAAGGGAACCTCACTTGGAGTACTGTGTGCAGTACTGGAGACCGTATCTCCAGAAGGATATAGACATCTTAGAGAGAGTTCAGAGAAGGGCTACTAAAATGGTGTACGGCTTGAAGGAGAAAAGTTACCAGGAAAGGCTTAATGATCTTAACATGTACAGCTTGGAAAAAAGACGAGACGAGATAGAAACATTTAAATACGTAAAGGGAATCCACAAGGTAGAGGAAGGGAGTATATTTAAAAAGAAACAAAGTAGCAAAACAAGAGGACATAGTCTTAGATTAGAGGGGCAAAGGTTTAAAAGTAACATCAGAAAGCATTATTTTACTGAGAGGGTGGTGGATACATGGAACAGTCTTCCAGTTGAAGTGGTAGAGGCCAAAACAGTAATTGAATTTAAGCAAGCATGGGATAGGCATAAGGCTATCCTAAACAAAAGATAAATCCAGGTAAAGTATCCATGTAATTGGGCAGACTAGATGGGCCGAAAGGTTCTTATCTGCCGAAATTTTTCTATGTTTCATATCTGGTGGACTTGCCCGTTTATAGTACCCTACTGGGAGGTGGTATTCACCTATGTTAAGGAAATCACCTCTTTGGAGGTCCCATTTACGCCACAAGCTGCTCTCCTCCATGTGGTCCCCCTATCCCTGAATAGATATATTAAGTCTCTAGCGATACACTTGTTTAACTCAGCAAAATCTCTGAGACCCAGACACTGGAGATCACAATTGCCACCGTCGATTTTTGAATGGATAGACCAGGTCAACAGAGTTAGGGAAATGGAAGAACTCCACCTCTCACTGGAAAACAAATATATTTACTTTAAAACATGGTACTGGTGGTCTGACTTTGTCATGAAACACCGTAAAGATAACCCGGAGGCCCTAGCCAGGTCCCTTGAACGGCGAACTATACCCCCCATATTCCCTTTGATAGAATGACCCGACTGACTGCTATTATGATTCAGGACTTGCAGATGAGCAAGACCCCCCAATGTGTGCTTATATATCTCACGACCCAATTTTTTGTTTTTGGTTTACTGTCTGTATGGTTTTTGGTTCCTTTTTTTTTCTTTCTTCTTTGTTTTTTCTTTTCTTAGAATACCTTACACTTGTTGGTATAAGCTTATTCTATTGGTTCTTTTATCAATCTTAACATTTGCTGAGATACATGTGAAGTATTCGACCCTTATGCTCTCCACACAGAAATGTATCTCCCACAAGATTACTGAACATTCGTGGATTTGTTTATTACTTATTATTCTGTAACTGAACCGACTATGCCTTGTTATATGCCTTCTTCTATATCAATAAAAATGATATTATACAAAAAAAAAGGGGGGGTGAATACTTTTCAACAGGATACCTACTGTATATCTCAAAAACAGAAGATGTTACAGACGTGAAAATTGATATTTAGATTCGTCTTGAAAATAAAACACGTATTTTACCATTTTCCAAAAATCCAGTTAAGGGGGGTGGGGGGAAAGGGATGTGAATACTTTTATCAGTATATCTATATTTCAAACACCAAAGCTGTTACAGGTGTGAAATTTGGCACTTATCTTCTTCTTGAAAAATAAAAATACACGTGTTTTACAATTTTCCAAAAATCCCAACTGGGGGAAAGGGGGGGGGTCTACCAAAAAACACCTCAAGTTTCTTTTAAAAAACAATTTTAAAAAATCCTAAAACTGTCAGGATCCATGCCTGCTATTTGCTGCTTAATCCGTGCTTGCAGCACATCCATGAAAAGTGCTGCCCAGTCTCAGCTCTCACTGACCAGAACCTTCAGTTAAACACAGAACACACACACACCACACCCCTGTGTCTGCAATAAAGGTTCTCTCTGCCCCTCCCTCTGGACTTCAGCATTATCTCCCATACCTTAACCTGAAAGGACCTATGATTGCCTATTCTCTATGTGTACCAGACCTCTGCTTTGCCCACCGACTCTGCATCCTCTCTGCCAGCCCTTGAACCTCAGACCGTCTCCTGACTACGATTCTTGCCTAGCCCTTTTGACTCCACGCTACCCCGCAAGGTACGGTCTGTCTATAACCCCTGAATTCACTGCATAATGGGCTTAATACAACCAGACTGGGACCCCACCAGCGCTGAGCCTGACAGAATGCTGAAGTCACACACCATTGAGCCCGCAGTGATTCTGTCAGCCCTGAAGGGCTTCGAGTTTCAGCTACTGGGGTTATTGGAGGATATATGGCACTTTAAAGACTCTGTAAATAACATCTATGGCGGTGTGTGTCACACCGGGGAAAAGAGGCCCGCTAACCGCAGAGGAACGTGCCTGGAGAAAAACACAATCTCTGTACTGTGGGGATTCCTTGCATTTCCTGGTAAACTGCCCCGTGAGACCCCAAAGAAGGCCAGCTCCCGTGCCCGAGCCGGCTACAGTTCCACGGCAAACCCCCATCAAAAAGACTGCACCTGTATCCAAGCCTGCTCCTAGTAAAGCTCATGTTCCTGTGGCTGAACCCCGGCCCAGGCCTGAAACTAGAAGAGCTCCTGCTCCTGTGGCTGAACCCCGGTCCAGGCCTGCCACCAGAGAACCTCCAGCACCCATACATACACCCGTACCCAGAAAGAAGGTACCCTCTTTGCTTGCTGACCCTAGGTGTATGGAGCTCAAGACTACCAGACCAAGTGAGGAGGAAGATCTGGTGATACCAATGGAAACTGAAAACGCTGACCATGGAACCTGTGTATACCATACCTATGGAGCAAGATCCCACCGTGCCTGTGGCTTCTGATCCAGCCATGGAGATTATGTGTATCCAGACTCCAGGTATGAAGTCTATGTCCAGACAGCACCTCCTGGGTAGTACTGCTACTCCCATCACTGCTACAGGTAACCGTTCACCTGCTTCTGTGTCTGCTTTCCCTTCAGCTTTGATTCACGTTCAACCTGTGGAGAAAATACCAGTTGCACCCACTTCTGCCACGGTGTATCAAATGCCCAGACAAGACCCGCCACCACCATCACCGTGCCACTCTTTGCATGAATCAGAGTCTGCTAATGAATGGTACTCTATCAACTCAGACAGCGAGGTGGAGACAGCCCCAGTGAACTCATGCCATCATAGACCCCGACGCCAGACGTGCCCAAGGGCCTCCGGGTGGTCCTGCCAGAAGTATCGGCGCTGCCATTCACCAGCCAAGTGTCAGACGAAAAGCTGCAGTTCCTTGCTATGATCCAGAGTGGGAATCCAGCGACGAGGATCTGGAAAACCTACCTTCACTGCAAGACCTATTGCTGGCATTTGAGAAAAATAATGGCTATATTGGCACGGCTATTGCCAACTCTGTCTCCAGTACTGCCCGACACTCACCTATGGCGTATCCTTTATTCTGTGGCGCTGTATTTTCTACCCTGGCTATCCAGCCCCCTCAGAGGGCTCCAGGTTTCTGTACTGCTAACCCTGGACTCCACTCCCTCAATAACTATTCAAGAAATTGAGCCTGGGGATCCTGCGACCCTCGTTGAGAAAGCGCCTGCAACCCCAGTACCAGCAGCGGAGCCCGCACCCCTGGCACTACCAACGGAGCCTGCACCCCAGGTACCTGCAGCGAAATCTGCACCCCAAGTGACTTCAGTAGAGACCCCCAAAGTCATTACTGTAGATTTGTGTTGTCTCCTCCGTGACCAGCCTTGCTAACCAGGTCAGTGCCCTCACTGAATTAGTGAAGGTTATTCAGCTTCACCAGCTACGGTATGCTGCCATCCTGGAGTCACCCCTGGAATCCATTCATTCCATCATACCTGTGCCAGCTTTCAATCTGGATATTTCATCAGGGACATCCGAATATCCCAGAAGGGTTACAGGAATATCTAAAGTGGACACCCCCATCAGTCATACCCGCAAGAGACTAATCACCACCACATCCCTGGGTATGCATAATCCTCCTGTAGTCTCTGCCATTCCTGTATCCAGATTCAGAAGAAATACCCATCCTGGAAAACCTTACCAGTGAGCCATCTACTGTCCACCCCTGTGAGGGTACTCTGAAGCCCTCCAAAACCAAAGCAAGGAGACGTCAGAGGAAGGCCAGTACCCTGGCTACTGAAAAAACTGAGGATACGGCACCTTCTGGTGATGAACTTTTATTTTGATTCTTGCAGGTCATCAAGCAAGCCCGTTCGCGTCCAGAGGTCGCTCCTTAAGGGGGGGGGGGGCGGCGATATGTCAGGATCCATGCCTGCTATTTGCTGCTTAATCCGTGCTTGCAGCACATCCATGAAAAGTGCTGCCCAGTCTCAGCTCTCGCTGACCAGAACCTTCAGTTAAACACAGAACACACACACCACACCCGTGTCTGCAATAAAGGTTCTCTCTGCCCCTCCCTCTGGACTTCAGCATTATCTCCCATACCTTAACCTGAAAGGACCTATGATTGCCTATTTTCTATGTGTACCAGACCTCTGCATCCTCTCTGCCAGCACTTGAACCTCAGACCATCTCCTGACTACGATTCTTGCCTAGCCCTTTTGACTACACGCTACCCCGCAAGGTACTGTCTATAACCCCTGAATTCACTGCATAATAGGCTTAATACAACCAGACTGGGACCCCAACAGCGCTGAGCCTGACAAAAACCCACGCGAGCGAAGCCGCGGCCAAAAGCTAGTCATCAATAAATACAAGAGAACCAGTTCCATTGGCAGCCGTACATGCCCACGCCATGACACTACCACCACCACGCTTCACTGATGAGGTGGTATGCTTAGGATCATGAGCAGTTCCCATCACTCTGGTACAAGTTGATCTTGGTCTCATCTGTCCATAGGATCTTGTTCCAGAACTGTGAAGGCTTTGTTAGGTGTTGTTTGGCAAACTCTAATCTGGCCTTCCTGTTTTTGAGGCTCACCAATGGTTTACATCTTGTGGTGAACCCCCTGTACTCTCTCTGGTGAAGTCTTCTCTTGATTGTTGACTTTGACACACATACACCTACCTCCTGAAGAGTGTTCTTGATCTGGCCAACTGTTGTGAAGGGTGTTTTCTTCACCAGGGAAAAAATTCTTCGGTCATCCACCACAGTTATTTTCCGTGGTCTCCCGGGTCTTTTGGTGTTGCTGAGCTCAATGGTGTGTTCCTTCTTTTTGAGAATGTTCCAAACAGTTGTTTTGGCCACACCTAATGTTCTTGCTATCTCTCTGATTTGTTTTTGTTTCTTCAGGCTAATGATGGCTTGCTTCACTGATAGTGACAGCTCTTTGGATCTCATCTTGAGAGTTCACAGCAAGATTCCAAATGCAAATAGCACACTTGAAATGAACTCTGGGCCTTTTATCTGCACATTGTAATTGGGGTAATAAGGGAATATCACACACCTGGCCATGGAACAGCCGAGAAGCCAATTCTCCCATTACCTTTGGTCCCTTAACAAGTGGGAGGCACATCTGCAAACTGCTGTAAGTCCTACACCGTTCACCTGAGTTGGATGTACATACCCTCAAATTAAAGCTGACAGTCTGCAGTTAAAGCACATTGTGTTTGTTTAATTCCAACTCCATTGTGGTGGTGTATAGAGCCAAAGATGTTAGAATTGTGTCGATGTCCCAATATTTCTGGACCCAAGTGAAGATATAAGACAGACATATAGCGTTTCCCCTTAGTGTGATCCTGTGTGTAGAAAGTCTCCACTTTAATAATTGGGCCAAATGCACACTTACTCTAGAATCACAGGCATATGTGGTTTTACAGCAGGAAATCCAACAAACCACTTCACGATCAATGCAATACAGCAATATTATTTAAAAGAAGACTTTAATATCACTTTTTATATCTACCTCCTTCTGATCTTATGTGACCTCAACTCTCTTCCAGCACTCTCATTCCATCCAAGTTTCTCTTCCTTTTTTTCTGTATACTGAGACGAAGACATGACTTTAATACATCGAAAATATGGACTGGAAAGTTTGGGGATATAGGAAACACTCCACGTGCAAGTCTATACCTGCGCTGTATCTGTATGTTCATATTGTCTTGAATAAGAAGGAGAGGGGAAAGAAGGTTGGAGGTGGATGTGCATATTTAGGCGCAGGTGCTTGTTCCTCACAACCTGCTCCTGACCCTTGGAAGGAATGTAGGATAGGCGTGGAAGGTTTAAAAGCATAGAAGGGTACTGTGGATATCACTTTCTGATTTTGCGTGTAATTTAAGACTAACTGCCTCTGCATCCTGTATAAAGACTTAAGCTAGTGTCAGACGAGCGTCTTTGGAGAGGAGAAGGAACGTCCCGTGAGAGTGGATGTTCCTTCCACTCGACGCCTGTCTGGCCACCTCGCTGAGCGCACTCAGCGCGATCCTTCTATGGAGAATTGCGCTTTGCAGCTCGGTAAATGCGTGTCCTAGCACTTTGACAGAGAGGCTTGGATAACGGACGCCTGTTGCGCATGCATTTTGTGCGTGCGCACAAGCGGGTGACCAGCCCCGTTGCAGCGTCACAACGGGGGCTGGGACACCAGGCTTAAAGTAAGTTCAACAATGAGGCCCTATTATTGTGCAAAAAGGCAGACATTGACACAAAACAAACTATAATTAACGAAGGGTCAGACAGTGCTCGACAGTTTGGTGCATGTTAACGTAGGGGCATATTTGTGTGGTATATCTGTAACCCCATAAACGTAAGGATACCAAAATACCATCATGCAATGCCCCTGCTTGAGCGAGAACTTCGTGGCTTCTACAAAGTTGCGCAAACATAACATTGAAAGACATTAGATAGTGTCTGGGAGTGTTGGTAGACAGAAGATTGAAAAGCACAAACTGGAAACAGCAAAAGTATTGACATGTGAGTGGTTATCCCTTTCCACACATTTGAGAAATTGGATTCCCACAAGATGTTTTAAAAAGGTGATTCTACCTTTATACCAAGCAACATTTATAATTAAACAGTGCATACAATTTACAAGTATGCTAGATGTTGGTTACATGATGTTTAAATATAGAATTCCCAAAGCACATCTTTTTGAACCCAAATGTCATACACTGGATCAGCCTCGAGATTATTACATGGTTGCAGCCATACATGGTAATCCCTGCCACATGTGGACTATGCCAGTCAGCAAGTGTACAGTGTTGGAAGCAGAAGAAACAGTCAAGTGAAAACACCTCAGTGACTTTTTTTTTTTTTAGGACAAATAGTGATGGTTCGGTGACTGGGCCAAAGCTGCAAGTCTTGTGGAGTGTTCCTGGTATGCATTGGCTACTACCTAAAAAAAGTGGTGCAAGGAAGGACAGCCAGTAAAACAGTCAGGATCATGAGCCTCCAAGGGAGCGAAGGTAAGCCCTTCCGGTCCGATCACGCAGAAAATCTACAAATAACTCAAATTGCTGAAAAACATAATGTGGGCCATGATAGAAAGGTGGCAGAAGACACGTGACATGTACCACCTACCTAGAGATTGCTGCAAACCACACACACCTCTACCTGGCACTAGTGTTCCCTGATTGCATTATCCTGCTGAAAGAGGCCACTGCTTACTGCAAAAACGGTTCAGGAATGGTATGAGGAACAAGACAAAGTTTAAGATCTCAATCCGATTGAGCATTTGTGGGATGTGTTGGAATAAATCCGATCCATGGAGGCCCTACCTCGCAACTTGCAAGACTTAAAAGGATCTGCTCCCAATGTCTTGGTGGCAGATACCACAGGACACAGAGGTCTTGTGGAGTCTACGCTTCGACGCACAAAAGCCATTTTGACAGCACAAGGAAAACCTACATAATATTAGGCAGGTAGTTTTAATGTTGTGGCTGATCAGTATGCATATTAAATATGACATTTGAGTGTACGATGATAACTGGTAAGTAGCAACAGAACTCTTCTGGAGAGTTCTCAAAAAAAAAAAAAAGGTTTAAGACATGACCCCATGAGCAGAGAGCACTCATAACGCAAACTGTCAACCACCTTTGTGCTGATCTACACAGTGGATTGCCATGAACAGACATAATAATGTGAACAAAGCAGAAACAGAAGTGTTAATGTTTTACGTTACAGTGAATTACATCTGTACAACTTACTATTTACATGTTACTAACGCGTGCCTGAATACACCACGCTATGAAAGCTTAAATGGAGTCGATTAAGCGTTTGGATTTGTGTACCGTCTTACCAGTAACCTATTCAGTGAAGCAAAAAAATGTTGAGTTCAGAATACATTGTGAAAGTCAACACCAAGGTGCAAAAGTGGAACCAAGGTCACGTGTGCTGTGCAAGATGCCGACTGAATGACACATGGTGTGTTAGAAGATACAGAGGCACAGATGTGATCTGAGGTCCTGTTAAAAGTGGAGAGGGAAACTGTGACCCTTCACTCCTAGGAAGCACAAAGTTTGCATACCCAATACAGTGTCTTTGCAGTGTCTGGCTTTGCCCCCCAGCAGTCCAGAGCACATGCTTTGTTGGACAGTGGGACTATGGGAAAATTTGCAACTCGAATTTAGGGGCCCACTCTAGGGCACTTTTCACTACTGCCAAGGCAGCTGCACCCAGCGCCACCGTCAGTCCCATAACAGCCAGTTTCACCAGTCTGTTAGTACGTGGCTTGGTGAGGACGGATTTTGCTCCGTGTTCCGGAAGGACTAGGTCTCTGCGAAAGCGCTGTCTGAGGACTGTATCGGGATGCTGCTGTGTGGAAGCCAACTCGAAGTCCTTGAAGGTCGATGCAGCAGTCCTGTAAAAGCAAAGAGACAATTTAGCAATGTCATCAAGTGAAACCTAACCCATCGCTGCTAAAATCAATGGCAAGGATACCATATTCTACCAAAAATAAAGACAATGCCCTCCCTAAATTATTCATGAGGAGGGGATTACTTGCCAGCAAAAGCATGGTGCTGTGCCAACTGTGAACCCCAGTCCTATGAGAAATAAATAACAGCCCACTGTGACGCAACTGTTGTGAGTTGATCGATATTGTAAAAGTATCGCAATGAAGTTTGATTTGTTTAGCTAGCTTTGCTGTATTTCCAGGAGAGTAAAGGAGACATCACCATTCTGCTCCATGTCTTTGACGAAAGAAAATAAAAACCTGGCGAGTGGCCCTATTCCAAATGTGGCATTATTTGTACTGGCTCCAGCTATTAGCTTAATTAGGAATCAGTAACCGTGGTCCTCTAGTGGTTTTAGAACAAGATTTCCCATGATGCTCATCATTCCTCAGACCTACTGAGCCTCAAGGGAAATACTAGTTCCAAAACATCTGGAGGGCCAAGGTTGCTGACCCGTGGCTTAACGGCTCCAGCGCTATTCCATACAAGCTTGCTTGTGACAGATGTTGCACCTGTTAGCTGTAAGTTAATGGGTCCTAAGGGTTGTATATAAGCTGTTAGTTTTGTTCTTCTCGGGCTAGCTGCAAATTATTTCAACGTAGCTCGTTCTACTCGACTCAAGTCGAACCTCAATCTTCAACGAATACCCGTTTAGAAACCCAGGTGTTCAGAGATCTTCCAAAAGTAAAATCACTTAAAACCAAAATTAAATAGACTAAATCACAAATTTACCACCGATTCTCCGGTGCAATTCGCCACTTTTTTCTGGACACGTAATGTTTTGAACACCCTCCACTTCTCTCCGTGGAGTCCCAAGGACTCCAGCAACGGCGACCGAAAAGAGGTGAGCTGTATCGCTGCAGGTATTGAGCAGCTGCTGCATATGGATAACGGCTCGCATACAATTTAGCCTTTTGCAAGGTTGTATTAACAGCACAGTTGGGATCAGGCCCACCATCTCTAGGAAAAACAGTCAATTGCTAAAGAATGACAGTCATCATGGTGGAAAATCATAGTGTAATGCCTTGGCATGACCACTAGGGGCTGCATTTTATAAATATTGGTTTCAGGATGTGGTGCATTTTCTCCCCGTAAACTAAAAAAAAATTATGACCTCTCCTACTATTCTCCCAATTCCCAGTGTAATATTCTTTTGTGGCACAACGCTTACATGTTCGTTATAAAGAAAATTGTGTCACCTAATATCACAAGGTATTCTATTTCCATCATAAACATTAGATTCCAGTTTAAAAAAATTTTTTTTGGAGAAAGGATTTTACCAGGAAGGATACTTGAAAACAAGAGAAATTTCAATGTATGTCCTGGGTGGGGAGTATGTAGCGTTATGTGTCTTGCCCAAGGACACTTACTGGAGAGGTGCTCTTGTCGGGATCGAACCTGTGTCTCCACAGTTATAGAGCAGTAATGTTACCTCTACTCCACCCATATTATTATTAATTAAGCAACATGGAGCTTTAAGAATTTTATATTAGCCAAATAATGTTTATAGGCAAGCTACAGCCACAACAGCAACTTGTTGAATATGTACAGATCCCCCTGCTAGGAATGAGAGCATCTTTACCTTCATATTCTATATAGACACACACACACGCCTTACGAATGTATACGTTTGTTTAAAAATAAGTGATCCTCCCACCAGTCAATTTTTTTATCAAAGTATCAATAGAAATGATTGAGTGACAGGAGGGAGCAGCAGTATCCTCAGGGTCGGTGCTAGACTATTTTGCGCCCTAGGCAAGACCAGCTACTTGCACCCCCCCAAAAAAAGATGGATATAATAGATTGCCCCAGCTCACGTTGATATATTTGCCCCCAGCTCTCGCATGGATATATTGACCCCAGACCAGCTCACACATGGATATATTGCCCCCAGACCAGCTCTCGCATGGATATATTGACCCCAGACCAGCTCACACATGGATATATTGCCCCCAGACCAGCTCACACATGGATATATTGACCCCAAACCAGCTCACACATGGATATATTGCCCCCAGACCAGCTCACACATGGATATATTGACCCCAGACCAGCTCACACATGGATATATTGACCCCAAACCAGCTCACACATGGATATATTGCCCCCAGACCAGCTCACACATGGATATATTGCCCCCAGACCAGCTCACACATGGATATATTGCCCCCAGACCAGCTCACACATGGATATATTTGCCCCTACCTCATATGGGTATATTTTCCCCCCAGCTCATATGGTTATATTTGCCCCCCAGCTCTCACCTCCGGCTCCTGTCTGCTCTCACCTCCTGTGCCCCTCCTCTGCACGCCGCTGTCACTTATCTATCACGCTGCACGCTTGCTCTGGGCGCAGCGTGATCATGGAAGCAGCTCGCGGTGGCTGTCCATGCTGAGGGGGCGGGGTTATCCCCGCTTCCCTCACTCTCTATTGGACAGCCCTCGCGAGCTGCCTTCCATGATCACGCTGCGCCCAGAGCAAGCGCGCAGCCTAATAGACAAGTGACAGCAGCTGGCGGAGGTCTCGGCTGCGCCCTAGACCGGCGCTGCGCACTAGGCGGGCGCCTACCTCGCCTAGCGGCAGCACCGGCCCTGAGTATCCCCCTACAGGTCCCTCCTATTAGGGGTGCACAGAAGGGTATGACGTCTTGGTGAATTGCTCCTGCTTTTCATGTTTTAGGTCCTACCCCTTCCCATCTACACTTTTATCATGAACCAAACGGAAAAAACCCTAAATAGAAATATTAAAACAGATTACTTACAGATTGTAAGTACTAAATGTGATCGGTTTGCACAACCAAAAAATAAGGATCTCCACTCCTGGCCCCCTAGATGGTGATGGCCTACAACTCTCAACATCACATAGATGTCCAGAGAAATCGTTGGAGTTGTAATTTAGAAATATCTAGGGGAAGCCAGAGTTTGAGATCTCTGCCTTAAAATACATTATGCACACACATATGGTCCTACCACTGTCCACTGACCATTGCAGCGGTTGGTTGTAAAGCCAGCTTATCCAGGTTTACCCAGTTAGAAAAAAGGGGGGGGGGGTTTCTAGTAGGCTCAGTGAACATATAAGTCAGCAAGTTTTCTTATTAACAAAATGGATGAAATTGCAGCGCCCTCACTGTCCCATTGAAAGATGGTAAATTTAAGACCGTTCGTATAGCTTTTTCAATTTTTCCTCCAAAAGAAAAGAATAAAAAAAGGCATAGCATAACCTATATGCAATATAAAATGTGCATAATATGTTCAATCCCACTCACATACTCAAAAGCCCTCCTTGCTTTGGGACGAATACTTCTGGGTTATTGGATGGCCAGCAAATAACCCAGATGTTTTCATCCCAGAGCCAGGAAACGAGTAGGTGAGTGGGATTGAACATATTATGCACATTTTATATCGTATATAGGTTGCACTATGTCCTTTTATTCTTTTGAGGAATTTGGAGGAAGAATTCAAAAAGATATGTAAACGGTCTGAAATTTACCATCTTTCAATGGGACATTGTGGGCGCTGCAATTTCATCCATAGTGTTGATATTTCTGTTGCTGAATGATAAGGTCATCTCTGTATTGTGTTTGGTGACATCCCAAGAACCCAGAGTACTAGCGCTGCATATGAACATATAATTTTGCCTTTCTGCTTATTACTTGAGCTTTGGCCAGTTCAGATGTAATTCTGAGTCATATTTATGGCTTATGTTGCTATAGTGCCCCCCCCCCCCTTCATGCTTTAAAATGTAATGCAAGTGGGATTCATGGACAACATTTTGTAAATGTTTTTCCAATGTAAAAATTGAGGTTTTAGCCCTGAAGGGGTTAATGTTTGGTTAACTGAATCCTGTAATCAAACACACAGAAATAAAATGGTCGCTCATATTGATCTTCCCTGCTCCATTTCTTCACATCACCCTCCTGGGATTCCCCCAAGCACTGGATGATTTTCTTCTCATACGTCACCAGAACCAAGCTGGGAACAGCAACACGTACCTTTCAGCCTGGTGCTGCAGCGCCGCTTCCCGGGAAAGTTCAGAGGGTGGGAACTGGACGAACAGATCCCCAGCCCGGCTGATGAGCAGCTCATAAGGAAGGTCTTGCGGGATCTTAGAAAGGAGGTGATGTACAGACGCCATGTCACACTCGCAATCAATCACCTCCTCCTCCCTGTGCAGTACAATCTGTGGAAAGAGGGGATATGAACATGACTTCATCTGCACAACAGTTGTAATGCCTTTACATGAAAAGAAAAAATTAACTGATAACACTTTTGGTAATAGCATAGATCCAGATTAATGTGCCCGCCCCCTCCTGAGGAATCTTGAACATTGGCACATAGGAAGGTTGGTTTCTCCTACTTCCAGGTTCTGACCTAAAGCACTGCAAGGAGAAAAGGAGCTTACGCTTCAGAAGCCACATAATGTTGACTTGTTCATTAAATAAGAAAGGAAAAAAAAAAAAAATAAAGAAATGTTACAATAATTCATCCATGTTAAGACTGTACCCAACATGTGCCCGGTCCCAGCCCTGGCAATGTCTTTGAATCACACACAAAACAATAATGGGGATGAAGATCAGTCAGAAAATTCTTACCACAGCTGCAAAGTAGATGGGCATCAGTGGGTGGCATGCCAGAAAGAAGTCATACAACCTCACCACATGTCTGAAGTCAGAAAGGACATGCCCAAACCAAGTGATTAGCCAACTCAGCGCAAAGATAGTGCCAACCTCAGCCCTGCCAGAAACACAAAACAGAAACAATCACACAGAGCGATTCCTCTGCCTTTATTCAGGTCACGCTCCAAGCACACCGAAATAAAGAATAGGAAGATATTGTTACACAAGACAATATTTGAGAGGTAAAGGGGGGGGGGGAATGGTCAGGTTAAGTGAAAGCCTTACCTCTGCATGAATTCATGCAGTCTAGGGTTCACTAGCTCAATGATTGGCATCAAGTAGTTCAGGATGTGTTTAGTGTTATCCATAGTGGGGTCCATAAAATCCCTACAGAGAGAGATATCAGGATCATATACGTAGACAGAACAGTAATAAAGAGTTATTGTACCGGTTCCATATTGGGTGGATGTTTGCATGGGAAGGGAATATGCAGCATAACGCAGGCATATTGGGCCCAATGGCAACAGTCATTAATAGCAGCTCTCGAAAGGTGAAATCCTGCATGAGCTGTTGCCCATTTGCAATTCAATTCCAACCAAACTGCTGTATTATCGTCTCAAGACAGGAGATTTTTGAGCTTCCACAGATATTGGCTCTATGGGACTTTTGCATTCCAGGAGCCAAGAGCAAGATTATGTTTGCCAGGAGTCACAGAAGGACACTGGAAAATACTGGAATAGTTGTCTTTTAAATTTCCCTCTCTCTTACATAGTATATTCCCTGCTTCTCCCCTCCCACGTTGTAAATTCTTTAGGGCACTTTTACCAAATCTCAAACTCGCTTTCCTCCCAGTAGACAGACAGAGCCACATTTCTCTACTCTGCTGTCCCATTCATCCTCCCCATCCAGGCACAGGCCATAACTTCAGGTCTCCTTTCCAGGTGTTTCCACTTCTCTCTCTAATTACTCTAAGTCCAAGCTTCTGGTCCTTCTCATGCAAGCCCTGCTATATTCTTTGTGGCCACCAGCTTCACCTTCCCTCTGCCCCCATTTGTTTCACTTACCCCCGTCCCTTAAATTGCAAGCTCACGGGTTTTCTGGCAGAGCACTTGGTTAAAGTGCTGTATTACATAGAAACATAGAAAAATGTCGGCAGATAAGAACCTGTCGGCCCATCTAGTCTGCCCAATTACATGGATACTTTACCTGGATCTATCTCCTGTTTAGGATAGCCTTATGCCTATCCCATGCCTGCTTAAATTCAATTACTGTTTTGGCCTCTACCACTTCAACTGGAAGGCTGTTCCATGTATCCACCACCCTCTCAGTAAAATAATGCTTCCTGATGTTACTTTTAAACCTTTGCCCCTCTAAGACTATGTCCTCTTGTTTTGCTACTTTGTTTCCTTTTAAATATACTCCCTTCCTCTACCTTGTGGATTCCCTTTACGTATTTAAATGTTTCTATCATATCTCCTCTGTCTCGTCTTTTTTCCAAGCTGTACATGTTAAGATCATTAAGCCTTTCCTGGTAACTTTTCTCCTTCAAGCCGTACACCATTTTAGTAGCCCTTCTCTGAACTCTCTCTAAGTGTCTATATCCTTCTGGAGATACGGTCTCCAGTACTGCACACAGTACTCCAAGTGAGGTCTCACCAGTGCTCTGTACAGTGGCATGAGCACTTCCCTTTCCCTACTGCTAATACCTCTCCCTACACAACCAAGCATTCTGCCAGCATTTCCTGCTGCTCTAATACATTGACTACTTACCTTTAGATCCTCTGCAATAATAACCCCTAAATCCCTTTCCTCAGATGTTGAGGTTAGGACTGTATCAAATATTCTATATTCAGCCCTTGGGTTTTTACGTCCCAGGTGCATTATCTTGCACTTATCCACGTTAAATCTCAATTGCCACAGCTCCGACCATTTTTTTAGTTTACCTAAATCATTTGTCATTTGGCTGATCCCTCCAGGAACGTCAACCCTGTTGCAAATCTTTGTGTCATCAAAAAGACATACTTTTCCATTAATACCTTCTGCAATATCACTAATAAAAATATTAAATAGAATGGGTCCAAGTACTGACCCCTGAGGTACCCCACTGGTAACAAGACCTTGCGCCGAATAAACTCCATTTACCACAACCCTCTGTTGCCTGTCACTCAGCCACTGCCTAATCCATTCAACAATATTGGAATCCAAGCTCAAAGATTGCAATTTATTGATAAGCCTTCTATTCGCACAACGCACAGCGGGCGGGGGGGGGGGGAATATGGCAGCAGGGGGGGTCATATCAAAAAAATACGGTTCGGCAACGAGAGGTAACACCACAGAACAAGGCCGCTTCAACCCGTTGTCAACAATAATACGACGCGGGTAGCACCATCACACTGGCGCCACTCCTGAAGAGTGCAGCAGACGAATAACCAGCAAGCCAGCCCCACCACAACTCGGGCTACATCTCCTGGACCAGGTATGCACTGCTGGTCTTCGGCGCATGTCCCCTCGATAATTCCATGCTGTCCTGACCCATAAGGCGCAGGGGGAAGGATGGCGAATCGCATAGAATCCTCCGCTCTGACGGATCCGTCAGCCAGCTGCGGCACTCTGCTCCGGAGTCCCGAGTTCCACCGTGGCCAACGAGACACTGGGCATCTCCCCGGTCGCTTCATCGGGTTCCTCAACTCCCTCCAGTGCTCCTTCGGGCATAGCTCCACTTGGGGTACTCACAACTCTGTAGCTCCTCAAAACTTCCGTGAAGCGCCATAAGATGCCTCGCGTCAGCGGGCACTCATCCTCTCCCTCCTCCATCAAGAGGCGGTCGAGGTGCGAGAACGCTGCTCCCAGGCGAGCATCGGGAAATGCGAAGGGACATCAGTCTGCTTCCGCAAGGTCGCTCCACCCGCCTCCATCAGAATGTCTGCAGCAGCCGGGAAACGGGGGCCCTCCGTCGCCATGGTCTGCATCCAGGTCAAGGGTATTGGGGGCAGTATAGGCGCCACAGTGTAGGGCAGAGCTTCCGTATAGACGCTGGGGAACTCTCCGGCCGGAGAGTACCCATGGCATCCGGTGTAGGGAGCAGCCTGGTAGTAGCCCCAAGATGGCCACCGGCAGCCCACCTTGTCTACTAAATGAAAGTCTCTGGTCCGGGGGGGGGGGGGGTGCTGAACGGGCCCCGGACATCTCAAATCCGATGCTGGCCGCTCCAGGTTCCAGGGAAGAAAAATCTGCGGATAAAGACAGCTAGGGAACCTAGTGAGAGAGAGACGGGTCGGAGCTCCTGAAACACGCGTCCTCTCCCATGTGCATTCGGCCACGCCCCCCCAGGGAGTATATTTAAAAGGAAACAAAATAGCAAAACAAGAGGACATAGTCTTAGATTAGAGGGGCAAAGGTTTAAAAGTAACATCAGGAAGCATTATTTTACTGAGAGGGTGGTGGATACATGGAACAGCCTTCCAGTAGAAGTGGTAGAGGCCAAAACAGTAATTGAATTTAAGCAAGCATGGGATAGGCATAAGGCTATCCTAAACAAAAGATAAATCCAGGTAAAGTATCCATGTAATTGGGCAGACTAGATGGGCCGAAAGGTTCTTATCTGCCGACATTTTTCTATGTTTCTATGTTTCAATCAAAAAAAAAATCAATAAGATTAGTTTGGCATGATCTCCCTGAGGTAAACCCATGTTGTTTCTGATCCTGTAATCTATGTGTTTTTAGATGGTCAACAATCCTTTCCTTTAACATGGTTTCCATTAATTTCCCCACTACTGACGTAAGACTAACTGGCCTATAGTTCCCAGATTCCTCCCTACTACCCTTCTTGTGAATGGGCACAACATTTGCTAATTTCCAGTCTTCTGGGACGACTCCCGTTAACAGATTTATTTAACCAATCCTTGCTAACGGTTTTGCTATTACATCACTGAGCTCTTTTAATAATTTAGGGTGGATCCCATCAGGCCCCATTGACTTATTGTCTTTACTTTAGACAGCTGCTGTAGAACCTCCTCCTCTGTAAACTGATATGTAATTGTCTCATTAGTGTTTCCTCCTAACTGAGGTCCCTTTCCTTCTGCAAAGACTGAACAAAAATATTCATTGAGGCAGTCAGCGAGACTTTTATCCTCTTCTACATACCTTCCTTCCTTTGTTTTTAATCTAATTAATCCTTGTTTTACTTTTCTTTTCTCGTTTATGTATCTAAAAAATTTTGTCCCCCTTTTTTACTGACTGAGCTATTTTCTCTTCTGCGTGTGCTTTGGAAGCACTTCTAAATTGCTTTGCCTCTTTCTGCCTAATCTTATAGGTTTGCCTATCTTCTTCACTCTGAGTTGTTTTATAATTATTGAATGCTGTCTTTTTTGTTCTTCACTATTTTGGCCACTTCTGCAGAGTACCACAGTGGTTTCTTCCCTTTTTTGTTTTTGCTAACAAGTCGAATGCAATTGCCTGTGGCCTTCAATAATGCTTCCTTTAAATAATCCCATTTCTCCTGGACTCCCTTTAAACTCCTCCAGTCTGATAATGACTCCTTCACACAAAGTCTCATTTTAGAAAAATCAGTTTTTTTAGAGTCTAAAACTTTTGTTTTGTGTGGTGCGGCTCCATCCCTGTTCTTATATTAAACCATACTGACTGGTGATCACTAGATCCCAAATTTTCACCTACAACAACGTCCGATACCAAACCTCCATTTGTGAGTATTAAATCCAATATGGCCTCTTTACGGGTCGGCTCCTCAACTACTTGTGTTAGAGATAATCCCAGTAGGGAGTTTAGAATATTTGTACTCCTGGTGCACCCAGCTGTTTTGGTTTTCCAGTTCACATCAGGAAGATTAAAGTCCCCCATGATAATAACTTCCCCCTTCATTGCCATTTTGGCCATTTCCTCAAGCAGCAGATTATCTAGCTCTTCTACTTGTCCAGGGGGTCTATAGATCACACCTACACGAGCTACTGTATGATTGCCAAATGTTAGCGTAACCCAAACGGACTCTATGTTCACCTCGCTCACTTTTATTTGGTTCGTTTTTATGTTGTTTTTCACATACAGGGCCACTCCTCCTCCTTTCCTACCTTCTCTGTCTTTTCTATATAAAGAGTACCCCGGTATTGTTATGTCCCAGTTATTTTTCTCACTGAACCATGTCTCAGTAACCGCAACTAAATCTACTTTTTCAGCTGCCATCATTGCCTCCAGTTCATTGATTTTATTGACTAAACTGCGAGCATTTATAGACACGACTCTGAGCTTGTCATTTTTTTCCCCCGCATGTTGCTTGCACCCTCCGATTTAGTTTTGGGGGACAGTTATCCTATGGTCAGGGTTGTCTTTTCCTCATTTATCATCATGTACGTCTCATGTTTGTGCTTCCCCATTGTGAAGCGCTACAGAATATGCTGGCTCTGTATAAGTGCCTGTAACTGTATTTGCTCCCAGTGTTCTGCTGTTTGTAGCCAGACCCCGCTATTGTCTGCACCCCAAGATCAGAGTGATCAGTTTTTGACATTTAAAGCAGCCTATTTTTCATTGCGAAAAGATAATAGATTTTGCAAAACCGCTTAACACCATGGTTTGTGAGGCCAAAGTCATTTCTGAATACTGGCTAGACACAAGACCATGCTATGTTGGATTAGCTCATTCCTCTCCTGGTGGCCATTAAGGACTCCTATACAAAATATACAACAATGTCTGCGCTGCGAGCAAAGTTTGTAGCTCGAGCTGTTAGCTTTAAGGTTCCATTGGAATCAGGCCCTAGATGCATGGGTACAGGAGGCACAGAGAGAGAAGGACTGTCAGTATATGATCTCTCTGAAACAAGATCAAAACAGAAACCAGACAAAGAAAAGTGATTCTCAATCTACTTGAATGCTTCAAACAAGGGTTTTGGTTTAATTTTGAAACAGTGAAGATGGTGGAGATTGTGGAGGGAGGTCACAGAGACTCACCTGAGGTGGTGAGTGGACAGTTTGTCTACTAGTGCAGTTGCCAGTGGCCCTCCCACCACCAGAAGAAAAGTGACAACAATGTCATGGTATCCCTGGTAATAGTGCAGTTGACGGTTGTGGTCCAACACTTGCAATATGATATCAATCAGCTGCTCCTGCAGGTCCTCGCGTTCTGTCAGTGGCATACCTAAAAGGAAATACATTTTATATACACAAATATATTGACAATATCAAAAGGTACAAGATATACATTAACCCCATCCTTACAATCTGACCTCTAATGCATGGCATGCTGAACAAAGAGGACTCCAGAGCCAGTGTGGGGCGCTCAGGAGGAATTTACCACAATAATACTAGGACAGCTAGGACCTGGATAATCAGACACACATTCATCCTTATTCCCATGGAGGTTTCTCCAAATTCTTACCAGGGGGAAAGCGCCTCAACGAGCGTCTGACATCCAGCAGCACCTGCTGATAATCCTTGTTATCCACGCGTAGCTCTGGCCCTAAAAAGACAAGTAGAGAGGTGAAATGGGCAAACAAACCTCATTAGGGAAATGAAAAAAAAGTGTCTAATGACTTGCTCTTCAAAAAAACAAAAACAAAACCCCCACTCAGACCTCTTAAAACAGCCGCAGGTACACAGCAACCTATTTCAATGTGAAGGAGCGCCCCATGTACCTGGTGGTGGAGGAAGTTCCTCCATATTGACATTTAGGAGCCTGGGCCAGACCTGGCAGCGGATCTCATCAGTCAGCAGGCCGCCTTCACTAATCGCCATCCGTCGCAGTGTGGCCACATCGGGGGGATCCCGGTTGAGAGCTTTTTGAATGTCACTCAACTTCCTGCGCCGGCGGAACTCGCTGCCTGTTACATAAATCAATGGACAAATCCAGTGTTGAGAAAAATCCCTACTGCGTAACTCGCATATTACCGATCAATAAATATACAATACACAACGTATATGGAAGAACAACACAGCCATAGATTAACTCACCTTGCTTGCTGCAAGACACAGCACAACATACATGGCCCCTCTATACGCATGTACCCTGGGGATGCATGGCTGTATAGTCATGTATCCACTAAAAAAAGCCCAATAAACTCATTATACATTCATCTTGATTCATGTATACATAAAGCTATATATATCTATACATCCCTTCCATAAATCACATTTTTGACACATTTATGTTTGCCTCCATCTGTCCACAATACATTTAATGTTACCTCATAATTATGCACATAGATTAGGGATAGACGGATTATTGGTTTTGCCGATTATCGGCTGCCGATATTCAGAAAATTACTGTATTGGAATCAGTATTTTATTTGCCGATAATTGAACAAGTTGGCTCACTGCAGCCGCGACATGCGAGGTCCCACAGAACTGTGTGAATCCGGGGCTTCTCACACATCAGGCTGTAAGCCCTCACTGTAGGACGTCCCCGCTCACTGACAGTATTGCGCATGAGCATGATGACAACAGAAATGGGGCTTCCATCCTATCTGGCAGGGAATTCCCTATACAGGGGTCTATTTCCTACAGCAGGGCTCAGCAACCTTGGGCCTCCAGATATTTTTGAACTGCATTTCCCATGATACTCCAAGAACCTAATGAGAAGCTGAGCATCATGGTAGATGTAATTCCAAAACAGGGGGGGGGGCAATATTACAAAGTCAGTGCTAATTTAACCCTATAGACAACAGCTTGGGTTAAGTTTTAAGACAGGTGTTTCCCAAACCTGTCCTCAGGTTCCCCTGACAGGCCAGGTTTGCCAGATATATGAAGCACAGCACAGGTGATATTTGCTGTTCAGTGAGTACAGTCTGCATTTCCTCAAGGTGATCTGCAAAATCTCACCTGGTTGAGGGTCCCGAGGACAGGTTTGGGAAACACTGCTTATAGACCATAATGGTGCTGATGAAAGTTGAATTAGCACCAACTTTGTAATATAACCCTTGGAGGGCCAAGGTTGCTGAACCCCTTACATAAATGGTCACATAAGGGATCTTTGCAAAAGCCAAAGACACGGTCTTAGGCTAGGGTCAGACGAGCGTGATTTCTACGGACTGTACGTCCATGCACACGGACGTACGTCAGTACGGAAGACACAGTAGTGGCCACACAGTCCGTTTTTTTTCACTGACAAATATTTTGACGGATGTAGGAGGGAAAATAAATTAAAAAGCAAAACCATTTTGTCCGTGAAAAAAATGCTGGACGTATAAATGCAGTCCGTCTGACCACGTTCCATCACTCACACACAAAGCTATGCAGATGTTGCGGACGCAGTGCACTTTGTGCGGCCGTTCTAGGGGTTGTACGTTCTTGCCTGCATTGCGTCCGTTTGCCGCGGCCGTTGTGTGTCCGCAGTTCAGTGCGGACGTACTTGATGTGTCAGGCTCCAATGGACTTTCTTTCATGCTATCACGGACGTACTTTTAGGCGCAATCACGGACGTGAACACTACGCTCGTCTGACCCCAGCCTTACGGTTTGTATGAATAGAACCCTAAATAAAAATAGATTTATTAAATTGAATAAATGAAGTGAACATGGTGCAAAGTTTAAATGTTAAAACACATTGGGCCACATTAGAATCCTGGTGCTAACGTTAACACTCACCTGCGTGACCATTAACGTTAGCCGCGGTGGCTACCGCATATTAAAATCCAAACGATAATGGGTTAAGTAACCCGTTACCATTTGGTACCGTGCACTTACAATCTACTAGCGCTGATTAACGTCCGGCCGCAGTTAACAGAAAGTTAACAACAGTCAAGACTTTATGTTAACGGATTCCGCTTCTGCAGAATCCGTTAACGCCATCCGCCTCCTCCGTCTGGAGCAGGGAGAGACTGGGGGAAAAAGTTCCTCAGTCTCCCCCTGCGTATCACTACGCCGACCGGCCAGATCTCGCGAGGTGAGAGCCGGCAGGTCATGCGACCGCCTGCATCTGGCTCAATGGAGTCCTATGGACTCCAGAGAGGATGCGCGCGGCAGTGCATCCCAGGGCTTTGCGCCCGGTAACAATGCAGGAAGCTTTTTTTTAGCGCCTGCATTGTAATTTCACGCTAAAATGGGGCGCTAGGGGGAAACCTGCAGGCGCAGTTTTTCCTCCCTAGCGCCCCCGTTTTAGCATTAGTAATGTAATTTAGCCCATTGAGTTTATGGCATAATGTCAGATTTGTGCGTTTTTTTCACAACTATCGGCAAGAAGAGCTGCCGATAATTAGTATCGGACCTGAAAAAATTATATCGGTCTATCCCGAACACAGATATACAGGTCTTCTGTAAGAAAAGAAAAATGTACACACCTAGGTCGGTCCTATATGTACTACTTCTAGAGACCATGGCGCACACACACACACCTATATTATAGACCAGGGGTCAGCAATCTTGACCCTCCAGATGTTTTGGAAGTGTATCTTCCATGATGCTCTGATACTCATTAGGTATGCAGAGCCTCATGGGAAATATAGTAACAAAACATGCTGACCCCTTTTGTAGACATATACAAATATAGCGCTCACTCTCGGAGGAGCCGCTGAATAAACCTTGGGTTAGTCTCACCGCACTAGGAAATAACTATACACCAGCACTGTTGTGGATTTTTATGTATTAAATTCTTTACTGATCCCAATAAAGCAGCATACATTACGCATATACGGTATTTAAATGACAAGAATTCGTAACGCAGGAAAAACACGCGGCGGCAAAAGTAACGGTTAACCCCATTCAGTTCCGGAGTGTCCCGTGAATAATAGCTCAAAAATGTGTATGTGTGTTGTCTCGGGTACCCGGGTACTGTATTCAACTGGCCAGCGAATGAAACAAAACAATCTTCGACTAGTCACTGTTGGGGCCCTGTGAATTTAAACAATATTGCAGCGTGCGTTTCTGTTTTGGAACTGTGGCCTGGAGGCCTCTCACCAATCCGATGAACGAAACTGTCCTGCACTTGATGCCTCGACTACAAGATCTTCTCCTCTGTGTACTGGGACTCCGTGCTACTGAATCTGCTCTCAGCTTGCCAAATCTCCGCAACTGGAACGATCCACCGCCTGCACTCCCAATCGATCAGCGCGGTCTCCTAACTCGGGGTCCTGCCGGATCTAACTCTTCCTCCAGACCTCTCAGCGCTGCGCAGGTAGGTCTTAACACGGTCAATGTCCTGATCTCCAGCACCAGTAAGACAGCGTCTGTACTCGGGCCTGGTTGCGATCCCTGACAGCTCCAAACGTGCGTCCTCCACCTTTCACTGCTCCACTCACTCTGCTTCTCTCTTGCACGAGGCTGCTGAACGCTTTCCTCTTCCTGTACCACCTCCTTCCTGTCCCCACGCAAAGGATAAATGGTACATGTAGTTTTGTTTTGTCCAGCATAGTCTAACAATGTCTCCCTCTGGTGGCAGCAATAGTTCATCGCACCAGAATACAGGTGTTTTTAAAGCAGCGCTACACAAACTTTGTAAAATCTGACCTATGCATACCGCCCCTCAGGGCTGGACTGGGACAAAAATTCAGCCCTTGATTTCATCCATACCGGCCCACTCTAATTATGCAAACACGCACAAAAATAGTTTATAAACCAACCGGATCACTCAACCAATCGCTCTACAGATACCGAAGTTGCTGCACAGCGATTGGGTAATGCAACGCAGAGGCACTGAGGTTGAGTGCGCACCAGGTCTTCAGGTGAGCCAGATGTGCAGCAGGTCTCACTGACACAATGGCCCCAATAGGAGACTGTGGCAGACTAAGTCTGTTTTACAAATGGTGAGGAAGTTCTCACCTCCTCATTAAGGGCCCTGTGGTGAACCAACATTCACACTGGCCCACTGAGCCATCGGCCCACCGGGAATCTCCCTGTAGTCCATATGGCCAGTACATGCTTGCAGCCCCTGTACACTCCAATATATTATACAGCATAAGTGTGTATATAATATAGATCCTTTGTAGTTCCTACCATAGCCATATAGTTTGTAGACCCAAACAGCCACATACCTTCTTTATACAATACCTTTTAAAGAAGATACATATTTTATTAATATATCGGTTTGATACAATATATCACTGTTCCAGATGGATCCCACATAGGACTTGACAAATATTTATTAAACAGAGGAGCCATTGACGCATTAGGACATGCAATGTTATGTATATAGGGATTTGCAGAATAATCGATAAATCCAGGAATATGTGCTACCTCCCTGCCCAACATATGTCCTACGGAGTATCCTAAACGTCAGCCTGTATGTATTCAGTATCGCTGTATACCCCCCCTGCATAGCACACACTGCAGCCCCAGCCTGTGTGTATCATAGATACCCCCCTGCAAACACTGCAGCCCCAGCCTGTGTGTATCATAGATACCCCCCTGCATAGCACACACTGCAATCCCAGCCTGTGTGTATCATAGATACCCCCTGCATAGCACACACTGCAGCCCCAGCCTGTGTGTATCATAGATACCCCCTGCATAGCACACACTGCAGCCCCAGCCTGTGTGTATCATAGATACCCCCTGCATAGCACACACTGCAATCCCAGCCTGTGTGTATCATAGATACCCCCTGCATAGCAACACTGCAATCCCAGCCTGTGTGTATCATAGATACCCCCTGCATAGCACACACTGCAATCCCAGCCTGTGTGTATCATAGATACCCCCTGCATAGCACACACTGCAATCCCAGCCTGTGTGTATAGCTATATACCCCTTCTATATTATTACACAGGGTTCTGTACCGTGTCCTGCCACATGTCCAGGTCGAAATAAACCCCTATACACCCGGGGCACAACTTCTCACCATGCCTCCCCGGCTCCGCCCTCATACTCCCGGGAGAGGTGGAGTTACCGGGTCCGTTACCGGCTCTTCTTCCTGAATATGTCCCACAGATTCATGGCGTCACCACTGCCGAGCCCTGCGCACAGCAGTGACATCACATGACCGGAAAAGGCATGTATGTCTGTCCCGCTGATCCCGCCCCGGGCAATGTGCCTGCCCTTTCGTGTTTTCCTGTGGACCCAGTGTTCTGGGAAATAAAGCTGCCCAGGAGATCGAGCTACTCACGTCACAAAACCGCGACAAAAAAGTTATGCATGGAAAATGTCATAAAGGGGTGTGTTTTAGGGTCTGTGTCACCCTGCCGCCCCTTCCCCAACTACAAATAAATACGGACATCAAAACTGCGTGTGCAGGGGTGGGGGTATACAGCGATACTGAATACATACAGGCTGCCGTTTAGGATACTCAGTAGGACATGTGTTGGGCAGGGAGGGAGCACATATTCCTGGATTTCTCGATTATTCTGCAAATCCCTATGTACATAACATTGCCTGTCCTAATGCGTGGATGGCTACTCTGTTTAATACATGCCTCCTCCCCAGTCCATTCCTATTATGATCCCAAATCCCTCTGTTCAGCTTTTTAGGGGATCCTCCATACATTCAGGGTGTGTAGATGTCTTAGAGTTGCCAGATTGGCCATGTTTTCCTGGACACATATTATTTATTCATGCTGAAGGGCAGTGCATCATAAATGTCACCCCGCAACATGTATAATACATATGCGGCAGGTAAGAAATAAAAAATTGAATCCCAGTTTATCTGTGTTGTGTCGGATCTGGTTCCTCGTCGAGAGCTGTTCTCACCCATTTGACACTCAGTTTTTGGGGTTTATATTTGTTGCGAAGACGTTTTGTATGGACAAAAATGTTTTATTTTACACTGAGAAACGGTTAATGTAAAATATATTTAATAATTATTTGGTTTATTATTTAGGCATAAGGACCTTTTCCTTTTTTATATATATACACCAGTTTAAAGGATCATTTTGTTTAAGCCTATTTAATGTTATGCCGTATTTATTAAGAACATACTTTGTTTTTGCACTGTAAAACTGTACATAATTTGTATAAAACCTCATACAATACTGCTTGGACCAGCTCTCGACGAGGAACCAGATGCGACACAACACCTGCCTTGATTTCTTTCCTGCAGCATATGAATTCTACATATTTCAGGACAGCACTTTTCCCTGTGATCCCCTCTGCATGAAATAGTTATATGTGTCCAGGAAAACATGGCCGTCCTGGCAACTCTAAGGTGTCTATTTATGGCCTACTCCATATATTTGGGGGTGTGGGTGTCTACGGATTCTCCATATATTTGGAATGTGTGGGTGTCTACAGTGGCGTCACTAGGGTTGGTGTCACCCGGTGCAGTAACTTATGGTGTCACCCCCCCCCCCCCGAGTTTTACAGACTTTTTTTTTTAATCTACTCTTAGGCTGGGTTCACACCACAGCGTAGCGCAGCGTCGCGGCTATATGCCGAAAAGAAGCTCCCGGACTTCTTTTTGCGTCGGCCGTTTCTCAGCGCGTTCCTGCGCGCTGAGAAACGGCCAGGTGTGATATGCCCACATAGGGAATAATGGTATTTCACTGTTTGAGGTTATTGCAGCCAAAGGAGGGTCAACCAGTTATTAAGTCCAAAGGTTCACATACTTTTTCCACCCTGCACTGAGAATGTTTACATGTTATGTTCAATAAACACATGAAAACATAATGTTTGTGTTGTATTATTTTAAGCAGACTGTGTTTTTCAAATTGTTGTGACTTAGATGAAGATCAGAGCACATTTTATGACCAATTCATGCAAAACTCCACGTAATCCCAAAGGGTTCACATACTTTTTCTTGCCACTGTATATACTAGCTAGACAGAAAGGGTTAATCAAAGACAATATCATAATACAAAACCAGGTCAGCAACACGGGGTTAGTCAGACGAGCCAGAATCAGGAATACAGAGTATAGAATGGTCAAAGGGAATAGTCGGGTCGATATCAGTGCAGAAGCGTAGTACAAGGAAATAGTCTAGGGCAACGGAAGGCAGAATAGTCAGAAAACAAGCAGAGGTCAATAACAGGTACAATCACGAGAGAATACAGGTACAGGGAGCTCAGGTATGGATAACCACGATCTGGCACTGCTTAGAAGGAACTGTTGGTTTTTAAAAGACCTGGACTCCTGATAGGTCCGCGTCACCAGACCATGCCCCCCTCTCAAGCTGCGCCTCATGCAGCCACCTCCCTGCCTGTCTCTATTTAAACCGGGCGCTGGCAAGCGAGCAGCATCAGACATGCTGCCGACGAGCACACCGGAGGGGCTGGAAGCCCCCAACGGTACAGTACCCCCCCTCCATGGGAGGCCACCGGACGACCAACAGGACAAGTGGCAGGACGACCATCGGGGCGAGTGGCAGGACGACCACTGGGGCGATCGGGGTGCGAGGCATGGAACGCCCTGACCAACCTAGAGGCAGACATGTTGGAAGCAGGAATCCAGGACCGGTCCTCCGGACCATAACCCACCCAATCGACCATGTACTGCAGAGCACCCCTGAACAGCCTAGAATCCAGAACTTTCCTAACCTCATACTCTGCTTCTCCATCAACCAGAACAGGAGGAGGAACGACCCGCGTGTACCTGTTACACAACAAAGGCTTCAGTAGGGAGGTGTGGAAGACGTTGTGCAAGCTAAGATGTCTAGGAAGGGCAAGAGCATAAGCCACAGGGTTAACGCGGCGAATGATCTTGTATGGACCGATAAACCGAGGTGCCATTTTCATAGAAGGCACCCGCAACTTCACATTCCTAGTGGACAACCAAACTCTATCCCCCATGTTGTAGGAAGGAGCCTGTAACCTATGCCTGTCAGCCTTGCGTTTCTGGACAGCAACATTGCGCTCCATGTTTTCACGAATCTGTCTCCAAATGTCTTGTAGTTGTGTGAGATGTTGATCGAGAGCCGAGATGGCCTGTTCAGCAAACTGAAGCGGTAGAGCCGGAGGGAAAAAACCATAGATAGCAGAAAAAGGAGAGTGGCCAGTGGTTATTACGTGCATACTCGGCCCAGGGCAACAACTCCGACCAATTGTCTTGTTGTGTGGTAAAGCAACGTATGTACTGCTTGAGACCCTGATTTGCCCTCTCTGCTGCCCCATTGGTTTGTGGATGATATGCTGAAGAGAAGGCCAATCGCACCCCCATCTCCACACAGAAATCCCTCCAGAAACGAGAGACGAACTGAGCTCCTCTGTCAGAGACTATTTCAGACGGAACCCCATGTATTCGTACAATCTCTCTAGCAAAGACGTCCGCCAGTTCTTTGGCTGTAGGAAGCTTAGGTAAAGGAACAAAATGAGCCATTTTGGAGAAGCGGCTACAACTGTCAGAACCACAGTATGACCCTTGGACCTAGGCAAGTCCACAATAAAATCCATGGGTAGATGAGACCAAGGCCTATTAGGAATGGGTAAAGGCTGCAATAAACCGACAGGCAAGGTTTTACTGGTTTTGCTTCTGGCACAGACTTGACAAGCCAAAACAAACAGACGTAAATCCTGTTGCATGGTTGGCCACCAGAACTGTCTGGAGATACTGGTAAGAGTCTTAGTAATACCAGGATGACCTGCTGGTTTTGAATCATGAAACATTATGAGTAATTCTTGTCTTTCCTTTTCAGGTACAAAGAACATATCTGGAGGATTGTTAGGTGGAGACCCCATTTGAGCTGCTTGGAGGCGTTCCAGGAAAGGCGAGGAAACAGACAAGACAGTGGAAGCCACAATACGTTCTGGAGGAACTATAGGATTGTGGTCTTGTGTATTTGATTCATACGGGTCATATTGACGAGATAAGGCTTCAGCCTTTACATTGCAGTCACCTGGTCTGTAAGTCAACACAAAATTAAACCGAGACAGTAGTAATGACCACCTGGCCTGTCTCGAGTTCAGACGTTTAGCATCCCCGATGTACGTAAGGTTCTTATGATCAGTGATTATTAACAAAGGGTCAAGAGTACCTTCCAACAAATGTCTCCACTCTGACAGGGCAGACACAATAGCAAGCAATTCTCTGTTACCGAAATCATAATTGCGCTCTGCTGGTGATAATTTTCTTGAAAAGAACCCACAAGGAGGATGTAGAGGCTTCCCTGGAGACTCTCTTTGAGATAGGACAGCCCCAATGCCTATCTCGGAAGCATCAACCTCAAGAACAAATGGAACTCTGGGATCAGGATGCCGTAACACTGGAACGGAAGTGAAAGCCTGTTTGAGAGCTTCGATTGCCTGTTTGGATTGTGAAGATCAGACCTGGTTCTTCAGACCTTTACGTGTCATATTAATGATAGGAGAAGCTACAGCAGAATAATTCTTGATAAATCTCCTATAGTAGTTGGAAAACCCCAAAAACCTCTGTATGGCTTTGAGGCCTTGGGGAAGAGGCCATTCTGAGATGTTCGTGAGTTTGGAAGGATCCATCTCAAAACCTTCTCGAGTGATAATGTACCCAAGAAATTTCACAGTAGTAATGTCGAATAAACACTTCTCCAGTTTGCAATAAAGACCATTGTCTAGTAGTTTTGCTAATACCTGTCTGACATGTTCATGGTGGGTTTTCAGATCGGGAGCGTAAATCAGTATATCGTCTAGGTATACGATAACAAAGGATTGCAAAAACTCTCTGAGCACATCATTAATGAAATCTTGGAATACAGCTGGAGCATTACAGAGACCGAAAAGGCATGACCAGATATTCATAATATCACTCTCACCTTACAGTCCTCTCCTCCTGTTTCCAACCCCAACCCTCCCAGATTGTGAGTTCCTACGGGAATAGGGCCCTCATCTCCTCCTGTACTGTTTGTCAAATGTTGTTCAATGTATTGTAACCCTGTCTATACTGTGCTTATTGTACAGCGCTGCGGAATATGCTGGCGCTTTATAAATAAAGAATAATATATATAATAATGCCACTCCTGGTGTTAAATGCTGTTTTCCACTCATGCCCCTCTTTTATACGTATCAGGTTGTAAACTCCACTTAAAATCGAGTTTTGTGTATACTGCTGATCCCCTTAACCTGTCGAACAGTTCTGATATAAGAGGGATAGGGTACACATTCTTGATGGTGATCTTGTTAAGCCCCCTAAAATCAAATACATGGGCGTAAATCTCCTTTTTTAGACACAAAAAGAACCCAGCCCCTGCTGGAGAAGAGGAACGTCTGATAAAACCTCTCTCCAAATTCTCCTTTATGTACTCCTCCATGATTTGGTTCTCCTTTATGGATAAAGGATATACTTTGCCTTGAGGAGGCATGGTACCTGTATCGTAATGTCACGGTTCCCGGATCCCACTATGCAGTCCTTAAAGCCCAACACTCCACAGAGCCCAAAAGCTACCAACAGGGTAGCCGTAAAAGAATCCCTAACTGTCTGGTCCTTACAATTGGCCAGGTATATATATACTAGCTAGACAGAAAGGGTTAATCAAAGACAATGTCGTAATACAAAACCAGGTCAGCAACACGGGGGTAGTCAGACGAGCCAGAATCAGGAATACAGAGTATAAAATGGTCAAAGGGAATAGCCGGGTCGATATCAGTGCAGGAGCGTAGTACAAGGAAATTGTCTAGGGCAACGGAAGGCAGAATAGTCAGAAAACAAGCAGAGGTCAATAACAGGTTCAATCACGAGAGAATACAGGTACAGGGAGCTCAGGTATGGATAACCACAATCTGGCACTGCTTAGAAGGAACTGTTGGTTTTTAAAAGACCTGGACTCCTCTGATAGGGGAGCGCGGTCTGGTGACGCGGACCTCTCAAGCCGCACCTCATGCAGCCACCTCCCTGCCTGTCTCTATTTAAACCGGGCGCTGGCAAGCGAGCAGCATCAGACATGCTGCCGCCGAGCACACCGGAGGGGCTGGAAGCCCCCAACGTTACACTCGGTTTTGTAAGGGACGTTCCAACGTCCGACCACGGTGGCGCACTAACAAACCACCTCGTCGGTGGCGCTCCAGCGTGCCTTCCTGGGCCCCACATGCACCCTGCATTGACGCCGCCCCCACGTGATGCGCATCACGTGGGGGCGGCGTCAATGCAGGGTGCACGTGGGGCCCAGGAAGGCACGCTGGAGCGCCACGATGAGGCGGTTTGTTAGCGCGCCGCCGTGGTCCCTTACAAAACTGGGCCACCACTGACCCGCGGGTCCTCGGGCAGTGCCCGAGTGCCTGATGGGTCAGTCCGCCCCTGCGCCCATCACATGACCAGGCCGAGAGGCGGGAAAGCCGCGTCTGAGACGCGTGTTCGTGGCGTAGCGCACCGCTCGTGTATGAGGCCGAGCAGGGAGAGTCCAAACATGGCGGCCATGCACCTGTCCGGGGGAGGACTCCCCGTGTATATGTTTTAATCCCTCATGAAAGATGGACGAGGCGGCTAATGACTCCTCCTCTGCCATTCCCGAGATCACACATTCCCTCACTGGGTCACAGGGCGACACGACCCGCCCTTAGGGTGACGGTGTCACCCTAAGGGAGGGTGTCACCTGGTGCGGGCTGCACCCCACACCCCCACCTAGCGACGCTAGTGGGTGTCTATTTAGATCAGTGCTTCCCAAACCTGTCCTCAGGACCCTCTGCCTCCCCACTTTATCCAGATAGCTGAAGCACAGCACAGGTGATATGATTTGCTTCTCAGTGATTGCAGGATTCAGCCTGCATTTCCAAAAAGGGGATCTGCAAAATCTGGCCTGGTTGAGGGTCCCAAGGAGAGGTTTGGGCAATACTGATTTAGATAGAGGCTCCTCCATATGTTCAGGTTGTGTGGATGTCAATTTAGGGCACTGATACTCATTGCTAGGTTCATGTAACCAGCAGTGGCACAGGTAGGGTTCCCACCTGTCCGGTTTTGACCCGGACTGTCCGGTTCTGGAGTCGTGTCTGGGTTTGGCACCCTGCGCCACCCGGACACATGACTCCGAGCCGGTACTGGGCATCTCCGCCCCATATTTACATTTCAGCGTTCCCCCATCGCCACTGGAGACGTAGCACGTCCGCACTGCCCACTGCCAGTTCCGCGCAGGTGCCACGGCTCACGTGACATTCACGTGCATGAACATGCGCCGGCGACTGGCGTGCATGCTGCGATCCCGGGTCTGCTTCAGCCTCCAGTCCCAAGACAAGTGGTCCTCCGGCTCCTGCTGGTCTCGTCCACCGTCCAGATCTACGTCTCCAGGGCAGGGCAGCTCCAGTAACCACCGACTCCGAGACAAGCAACTCTGTGTGAGTGAGCATAGCATCAGCCATAATTCCACTGTGCCAGCCATAATTCTACCGTCCCAGCCATAATTCCACTGTGCCAGCCATAAAACCAGTCTGCCAGCCATAATTCCACTGTGCCAGCCATAAAACCAGTCTGCCAGCCATAATTCCACTGTGCCAGCCATAAAACCAGTCTGCCAGCCATAAATCCACTGTTTCAGCCATAAAACCAGTCTTCCAGCCATAATTCCACTATGCCAGCCATAAAACCAGTCTGCCAGCCATAATTACAATGTGCCAGCCATAAAACCAGTCTGCCAGCCATAAAGCCAGTCTGCCAGCCATAATACCAGTGTTCCAGCTATAATACCAGTGTGCCAAGCATAATACCAGTGTAATCCCTCACAATCCTCACAATTTAGTACCACCTAAATTGCCCAGTTTTCGTTCACCCAAGTGTATAATTCGTTTGTACAATTTGTGCTTGTATGACCCTGATGTTTATTAAGTTCTCTGCCACCCCTGTCTTGCCCAGCCATCGTGGTTTATCTGCCCAGCACAACCCTGATACAGCTGCCACCGGCCGAGACCTAGCAGAGCCGACATGCCTTACATCCTGTACCGCTCAGCCCCTGTACATGTCACCAGAGTGCTTTTTGGTCAGAAGGGCCCTGAGAACATGGTGCCACTGCGGGGTGAGTTCTGAAGGGAAGTGCCATGGAGATCACCCCTCAATCAGCAACTAAAATCAGGTCGGGATCACCAGCCGCAGACGGAACCCTGTGCCGGAATCAGAGCTCGCACTCCAGGGGGTAGAATATCCCGGACGAGGAACAGCCCAGGGCGGGCCAGACAGTGTGGCACCAAAAACTGGGATTGAGTTTAACAGCCCATGTTAAGTAAATGAAAAGGGTTATGGCTGGAGGCAGTGGTAAAACTGGCGCCGGGATGTCTGAGGGCAGGCAGGGGAGAGAACAATGGGACTGTACCATATAAATGTACCCTGTGTGTGTGCCCATAATAAACCAACCTGCTTATCTGTACTACGTCTCGATGAGTATTTGGGAAAAGGAACTTTCCAGTGGGTATTTACTACTGCTGACTGCTAGCTTCCAGCAAGGAACCTGAAGCCGGCTCATTACCGGGGCTCACTGCACAGCAATCCCGGCACCTACGGCGAATCTACTCCCTCAGAGTAGCGGCATCCATCACATTGTTGGCAGCGCGGTGGAATCTCCGAGACCAGCCCAGCAGGGGGAAATATAGCCGCTGGCTTGACCCCGGTCTCAGATACCCAGGGTCTGCAAGGTTTCCCCGGCCAGAGGCGGTGAGAACCGTATGGCCCAGCGCTACAGCAGCCTAAAAGGGATCACGCTGAAGGATTTGCTGGAGGCAAGAGGAAAAGCGACCAGTGGCAAACAAAAGGTGGTCATCATCAAGGAACTGATGGAGGATGATCTGCTAAGCACGGCCCCCTCCGAAACTTCAGAAACCTCTGAGTGGCGGCGGGAGGTACAGTGGTGGCTTTCCCTGTATGGCACCGACCCTCCAGCAGGCATAATTGCCGGCGTCCTGGCCAGCACAGATCAACTCAGATGGACATCAGTGATAAGTGGTGTCCCTTAGGGGTCTGTTATAGGACCAATTCTATTCAATTTATTGATAAATTAGCTTGAAATATGCATTGAAAGTCATGTATCAGTGTTTGCAGATGAAATAAAACTAGGAAAGTAGTACAATGTGAACAGGATGTTACTTCGCTGCAGAGGGATTTAGATAGATTGGGGGACTTGGCACTTAGATGGCAGATGAAATTTAATGTAGATAAATGCAAAGTTATGCACTTTGGAAGGAGTGAAGAACACACAAGCAACTTAGACCCTAAATGGTACTGAGTTAGGGAAATCAAAGCAGGAGAAGGATTTGGGAATAATCATAGACTTCAAACCAGGGGCAGACTGACAACTAATGGGGCCCCTGGGCAATAGATCATGGGGCCCCCTTGTGCTGCACTCACAGGTGGCCACACCCATCCAAAACCACACCCCTATAACGCAAAACCCACATGTACATTATTGTGCTAAATAATTTATTAATTCGTTAAAATAATCTTTTTGAAAACTGTGTGAAGAAAATTCACTTGGACTCAGTAGCGAATTGCGGAATCCATTGTGCCCCTCCAGACATACAGATGGTCACTGCTCTGCTGTAGCTGTGATACAGTAATGTGCAGTGTGTATGAGCTACATAGCTAGAAAACTCAGTAATGTGCGGTGTGTATTAGGGATGTGCGTTTCGGGTTTCGGAATTTCGGAATTTTCACGAAATTTCCCGATTCGTGTTTTCGGATGCGGCCGAATTTCCGAAAAATTTTAGATCCGAAAATTTCAGATCCGAAATGTTTTCCGAGCCGAAACGAAATATTTTCGGATTTTTCGAATGGACTTGAAATGTGTCAAACGAGGAGAACAGATGTTCCGAAAAACGAAAATTTTCCAAAAAACGAAAATTTTCAGAAAAACGAAAATTTTCAGAAAAACGAAAATTTTCAGAAAAACGAAAATTTTTCGAAAAAACAAAAAGTCGATACAAAAAACGGGCAAAATGACACGAGAAATACGAAAAATGGTCGATATTCCGAAGAATGCGCAATTCCGAAAAACTAAAATTTCCGAAATTACGAAAAGTCGATACAAAAACCGAACACAGTGACACGAAAATACGAAAAATGGTCGATATTCCGAAAAAAAAATGTACCCGAAAAACGGGCCGAACCGAATCGAATCGAAACCGAAATCGGTCGAAACGAGCCGAATCGAAAAGTTTAAAAATCCGAAAAATTGAACCGAAAAAAAAATCGGTGCACAAGCCTAGTGTGTATGAGCGTATGTTTTATTGCTCTGTAGCTCTCTGATACGCTTATACACCGCACATTACTGTGAGTTTTAGTACTGCAGAGCTCTCTGATACAGTAATGTGCGGTGTGTATGAGCGTATCACAGAATCCACAGTAATAAAACTCACTGTAATGTGTGGTGTATATGACAGAGCTCCACAAACCCCCCAATTCTTTCCCCCAGGCCAATCCCATTTATTTTTACACCCCTTCCCCAGACCCCCTTACATTATTCTTCCCCCCAGCAGCCCCACTCGCTCCATTCTTCCCCCCAGCAGCCCCACTCGCTCCATTCTTCCCCCCAGCAGCCCCCACTCGCTCCATTCTCCCCCTCCAGCAGCCCCCACTCACTCAATTTCAACCCAGCAGCCCCCACTCACTCCATCCTCCGCCCCAGCAGCCCCGCTCACTCCATCCTGCCCTTCCAGCAGCCCCGCTCATCCCATTTATTTTTACACCCCTTCCCCAGACCCCCTTACATTATTCTTCCCCCCAGCAGCCCCACTCGCTCCATTCTTCCCCCCAGCAGCCCCGCTCACTCCATCCTGCCCCTCCAGCAGCCCCGCTCACTCCATCCTGCCCCTCCAGCAGCCCCCGCTCACTCCATCCTGCCCTTCCAGCAACCCCCGCTCACTCCATCCTCCAGCAGCCCCCGCTCACTCCATCCTCCCCCTCCAGCAGCCCCGCTCACTCCATCCTGCCCCTCCAGCAGCCCCCGCTCACTTCATCCTGCCCTTCCAGCAACTCCCGCTCACTCCATCCTCCAGCAGCCCCCGCTCACTCCATCCTCCCCCTCCAGCAGCCCCCGCTCACTCCATCCTCCCCCTCCAGCAACCCCCCACTCACTCCATCCTCCCCCTCCAACAGCCCCCACTCACTCCATCCTCCCACTCCAGCAGCCCCCACTCACTCCATCCTCCCCCTCCAGCAGTCCCCACTCACTCCATTTTCCCCCCCAGCAGCCCCCACTCACACCAGCCACACTCCATTGTCTGGTGACAGTCCTCCAGCTCTGGATGCAGGCAGGCCTTCTGCAGGCTCCAACCACACACTTTCCCTTTGTTGTGCTCTGCGCTCTCTTCTGCCTTAGTGTGCACTGCATATCATGTGACAGCTGGGCAGGGGCGGGGCCAATGCAGCATGCCCTGTTAGTATGTTCAGCGAGGGAGGCACGTGACACCGATTCTGAATGTGGGAGATGGAGGCAGGCTGAGTGACTGTGCAGCAGCGTGCACATGCGTGCAGTGCGCCACTTGGCTGACTCGGGCCTGGTGTTAAACAAATCAAACAGCTCCTCCGATACCGGAGATGAGGGGGATCAGGAAACCGGCGGCCGCGGGGCCCACTGAGCCTGCCAGCCCAGTACACATCCCAATACCGGGCCCCTACCAACCCACGGGCCCGACGGGTCAGTCCGCCCCTGCCTCAAACTAAGTAACAAGGCCAGCAAGGTATTGGCATGCATTAAAAGGGGAATGAAAACATAATTTTGCCTCTGTATAATCAATGGTAAGGCCGCATCTTGAATATGCCGTGCAATTTTGGGCACCTGTCTCGAGAGAGGATATTATAGTGCTATAAAAAGTGCAAAGACGGGCAACTAAATTAACAAGGGGAATGGAAGGTTTAAGTTATGAGGAAAGGCTAACAAGTTTAAACCTGTTTAGTTTAGAAAAAGGGTGCCTTTGAGTGGATCTGACAACTTTATATAAATATATACGGGGTCATTATAAGCCATTGTCTGGAAACCTATTCATTAACAGGACTATACATCGGACGCGAGGTCACCCATTTAGACTGGACGTAAGGAAATTCAGCCTAAAGCATAGGAAGGGTTATTTTACGGTGAGATAATAAAGCGGTGGAATTCTATGCCTGTTGAGGTGGTTGAGACAGACTGTACAGACTTTTAAAAAATAACTGGATGACTTCCTGCAGACACAGAATATTAAGGGTTATAATATTTAATATGTGGGTAAGCTTCTTGATCCAAGGAGAAATCTGACTGCCATTCTGGGGTCAAGAAGGAATTTTTTCCCATTGTGTTGCATATTGGCGAGAGCTTCAGATTGGGTTTTTTGCCTTCTTTTGGATCAACAGCAGTAGGTGATGTGTGGGAGGCTGAACCCAATGGATGCATGTCTATTTTCAACCTATGTATCTATGTAACTATGTAAAACTCCGTCAGGTCGAGATAAAGCACCGGTCAAGAGGGTCGACCTCATCCCGAGGCAGCACAGGGCCCCTCAAGCAGAAGATTTCCTATGCAGCCTTCAAGATGTTCAGAGGGGAGCGAAGACATTGACGGGTTCTTGCAAGGCTTTGAGAGATAATGTGTACTGCAGAACGTGGCTGGCAAAGACTGGGAACCCATTCTGGCCAGCAAGTTAACAGAAAGAGAGGTAGAGGTGAACTGGGTGGAAACGGATGAGGACTGCATGATTTATGAACATCTACTAGCCCGCTACGCTCTCACCCCAGAGGTATACCGTGTGAGATTCCGGGACCTTCAGAAGGGGACCGCCGACTCTTATGCTGAATGGGGACACTGCATTCAGCAAGCCATCCGCAGCTGGGTCCATGGGTGCCTGGCGATCAGTCCTGTCCAAATCATTCAGCTGATGCTACTGGAGCAATTTTTCAACTATTCCCCCCCTGGAGGTCTGCAACTGGGTATGAGATCGGAGGCCCCTCACGCTGCCGGAGGCCACCTGCCTGGCCGACGAATACAATGATGTCAGGCGAGACACCATCACCCCGGCCAAACCACTTCCTCAGATCAACCCGCTCTGGCTACACGGCCAACACCTCTGCAGTGACCACCCACGATACCAACCACCACCACAGCCCCAGCGGACCGGCCCGCAATGCTACAGCTGCAATCAGCTGGGACATATTCTGAAGCGCTGCCCCCACTATCTGGAACGCTCTCCCTCGTACTGTCAGACTTTCCCCTAACTTCTCTTCCTTCAAACGCCCCCTGAAAACATTCCTATTTAGGGAAGCCTACCACCCAACTCACTGACGCAACCATCAATCACTCTCACCTTACAGTCCTCTCCTCCTGTTTCCAACCCCAACCCTCACAGATTGTGAGTTCCTACGGGAATAGGGCCCTCATCTCCTCCTGTACTGTTTGTCAAATGTTGTTCAATGTATTGTAACCCTGTCTATACTGTGCTTATTGTACAGCGCTGCGGAATATGCTGGCGCTTTATAAATAAAGAATAATAATAATTATCTGGCGGATGGGTGAGAGGCCTTCCAGGCCACAGTAAAAATTAAAGCACGCTGCAGTTTGTCTAAATCTACAGGGCCCCAACGTGACTAGTCGAAGACACATTGAATTCATGTTGAATCTAGTACCCGGGTACCAACACACGCATACACGCACATCTTCTTGGGACACAACCTGTACGGGACTTACACTCCGGCAACGAAGGGGTTAAAATTTCCTTTTTACCGCAGCGTGTTTCTTGCATTACAAATTCCTGTAAATATATATGTATACCGTGCTGCTTTATATATGCCAGTTTATTTGAGACCAGTAAACTATAACACTAATTCCTGTGTCTCCTCTCTCCACAGGTAAGACATTATCACCCATTATCCACAGACACCCACATCTCAACTGATCCCCTGCATACTTTTGCTGGTAAGACATTATCACCCATTATCCACAGACACCCATATCTCAACTGATCCCCTGCATACTTTTGCTGGTAAGACATTATCACCCATTATCCACAGACACCCACATCTCAACTGATCCCCTGCATACTTTTGCTGGTAAGACATTATCACCCATTATCCACAGACACCCACATCTCAACTGATCCCCTGCATACTTTTGCTGCTAAGACATTATCACCCATTATCCACAGACACCCACATCTCAACTGATCCCCTGCATACTTTTGCTGGTAAGACATTATCACCCATTATCCACAGACAACCACATCTCAACTGATCCCCTGCATACTTTTGCTGGTAAGACATTATCACCCATTATCCACAGACACCCACATCTCAACTGATCCCCTGCATACTTTTGCTGGTAAGGCATTATCACCCATTATCCACAGACACCCACATCTCAACTGATCCCCTGCATACTTTTGCTGGTAAGACATTATCACCCATTATCCAGAGACACCCACATCTCAACTGATCCCCTGCATACTTTTGCTGGTAGGACCCCCATCACCCAGTATTCGCAGGCACCCACATTGTAACGTTACCTTGGTCTTTTTCTGTTTTTTTATTTATTTTTGTTTTTCTCCACCATTTGCTTTGCTAATTAGCATGTGAATCTCCTGCCCTATTGACACAGCCCATCCAGCTTCAGGTGTTTGCATTCAGGCAGTTAAAAGGTAATCAGTCTGCCCTATATAACAGCTAACACTGGCTCCATTGAGCCTTGGCTCTTGTGACCTCCCCAAGTGGCATCCTAAGTGGACATTCAGAGTTGATTCCTGGAGTTCAGTGGCATCCTAAGTGGACGTTCAGAGTTGATTCCTGGAGTTCAGTGGCATCCTAAGTGGACGTTCAGAGTTGATTCCTGGAGTTCAGTGGCATCCTAAGTGGACGTTCAGAGTTGATTCCTGGAGTTCAGTGGCATCCTAAGTGGACGTTCAGAGTTGATTCCTGGAGTTCAGTGGCATCCTAAGTGGACGTTCAGAGTTGATTCCTGGAGTTCAGTGGCATCCTAAGTGGACGTTCAGAGTTGATTCCTGGAGTTCAGTGGCATCCTAAGTGGACGTTCAGAGTTGATTCCTGGAGTTCAGTGGCATCCTAAGTGGACGTTCAGAGTTGATTCCTGGAGTTCAGTGGCATCCTAAGTGGACATTCAGAGTTGATTCCTGGAGTTCAGTGGCATCCTAAGTGGACGTTCAGAGTTGATTCCTGGAGTTCAGTGGCATCCTAAGTGGACGTTCAGAGTTGATTCCTGGAGTTTAGTGGCATCCTAAGTGGACGTTCAGAGTTGATTCCTGGAGTTGCGGGACTGGAGGAAGGAACTGCAAGGTCCACTTTTTACTCTGGGTAAACACACGCCTATATCATGCTTTCTCTCACGCTTCTACTCTTTACTTCTACCTTTCTCCTTAAATGGATCTCCTGCCCCTCTACCACCGACCCCTACACTATCTGCATCTCTCCCTCCCTCCTCTCGTCCCACATGATGGCTTCGCATGAGCTCCTTTGTTTCCTCAGAACATGGTCTCCCTCTATCTCTCGTGCTGCCAATCACTCCCACTCACACAAATCCCATTCCCACCTTCTCTTTCTCACCCTCCTGCTGTTACTCTATTCAGGTGACATATCCCCTAACCCTGGCCCCACAGCACATCCAATACTTCCCTCTCATCCTATCTCCATCGCACATAAATCACCTCCCTGCAAGCCCAGCAACCTCATTCCCATAATCCCTGTCCTCTTTCTCCTCCGCCCTCTGGAACGCTCGCTCTGTGTGCAACAAACTCACAGCAAATCCATGACCTCTTCCTTTCCAGCTCCTTCAACCTCCTAGCTTTAACTGAAACCTGGCTAACTCCCTCTGACACGTCCTCCGTTGCTGCTCTCTCACATGGCGGTCTACACTTGAGCCATACCCCCAGACCGGGTGAGAGAAATGGTGGCGGGGTCGGAATCCTGCTCTCTCCCACCTGCACCTACCAGCATCTCCCTCCACCCCCATCCCTCTCCTTCTCCTCCTTCGAGACACACTGCATCCGCCTGTTCTCTCCTCTGGCTCTCAGGGTGGCAGTCATCTACCGCCCACCGGGACCAACCTCCCAGTTCTTTGACCACTTTGCTACCTGGCTTTCTCACTTCCTGTCTTCTAATCTACCATGCCTAATTCTCGGGGACTTCAACATTCCCATTGACGATCCTTCCGCCCCTGCTGCCTCCAAACTTCTTTCACTCACGTCCTCCCTTGGACTCACACAATCCTCCCTCCTCCCTACCCACCGCGATGGTCACGCTATTAACCTTGTCTTTTCCAACCTCTGCTCCATTTCTGAGTTCAAATGTCACCCTTTCCCCATCTCTGACCACCTTCTCTCTTTCAACCTATCTGGACTTCCTAAACACCCTGCTCCCCCACCCCGCACACACACTCGCAGAAATCTACATGCTGTGGACCCCCATCACTTCTCCACCCTACTTCACCACCTCCCTCATACCTCATCCTTCAAGGTAACGTTACAATGTGGTCCTTCAAGACCAAGGTAACGTTACAATGTGGGTGCCTGCGAATACTGGGTGATGGGGGTCCTACCAGCAAAAGTATGCAGGGGATCAGTTGAGATGTGGGTGTCTGTGGATAATGGGTGATAATGTCTTACCAGAAAAAGTATGCAGGGGATCAGTTGAGATGTGGGTGTCTGTGGATAATGGGTGATAATGTCTTACCAGCAAAAGTATGCAGGGGATCAGTTGAGATGTGGGTGTCTGTGGATAATGGGTGATAATGTCTTACCAGCAAAAGTATGCAGGGGATCAGTTGAGATGTGGGTGTCTGTGGATAATGGGTGATAATGTCTTACCAGCAAAAGTATGCAGGGGATCAGTTGAGATGTGGGTGTCTGTGGATAATGGGTGATAATGTCTTACCTGTGGAGAGAGGAGACACAGGAATTAGGGATCGTGATGGTGGATGGCATAGGGGATCTTGGATAAAACTCCAGGAATCAACTCTGAACGTCCACTTAGGATGCACCCCTGCTCGACCAAGGACGTCTCTCCGCTCGATTGGGACTCTGTGCCACCGGATCTGCTTGTCTTGCTTGTCCGTCTTTGCAACAAGATTCTCAGTTCACCGCCTGCACTCCCATTAGATCATCGCGGTCTCCTAACTCGGGGTCCAATCTGCAGCTCTGTATCGGTGCAAACCTCTCAGCGGTGGATTACTGGGTCTCTGGCAAGTCACTGAAACCGATCTCCAGCGTCCGCAAGGCAGCACCTGCGCTCCGGCCTGGTCACAATCGCTCCCTGTCTCACGTGCGTCTTGCTCTGTTTACCCCTTGGCGTGCACTGGCTCTCCTCCGCGCGAGGTTGCGGATGTCTCTCCGTTCTCCCCACCCACTTCCTGTCTCTGCCACAAAGCATGCTGGAAAACGTAGTCCCAAAGTGTCCAGTATGGTTTACATTGCGCTCGTCTCCCCCTGGTGGCCAGAAACGAGTAATTACAGCAGCAGAATTAAACCAGCGCTACACAAAATTATAGAAAAACTCTGCGAACCTTCATAGCAGCCAGCTGTTCCAATGAAAAGATCCAACGAACCTTTCATGTGAACATGCTGAAGCCATATCATGAGAGGGAAGAGGCAGTAGTTACGATCTGCTCTCCGGATGTGGGGGATCTAGAGGGTCTCTCCCTGCCGGTGCTGCCAGTGTATCCAAGCACAAAAGAAGGGGTAGCTGATGTCCGGCTTGGCGAGGGACTTAGTTCACGCCACAGAGAACAGGCTCAGCAGTTGCCCCAGGAACCCCAAGACCTGTTCTCGTCCCGCCCCGGCTACACTACTGTAGCGCTGTATCGGGGCGATACCCAAGGTCAAGCCCCCTTGAGGCAGACGGCGTACCGCATCCCGGATGCAGTAAAGGACAGGATGAAGATAGAGATCCGAGAGATGCTGGGTAATAGAACCATCGGATAGACCGTGGGCATCTCCGGTAGTCCTAGTCCCCAAAAAGGATGGCACTACCAGGTTCTGTGTCGACTACAGGCGGTTGAATGAGCACACGGTCACCAACGCCTACCCCATGCCCCAGGTAGGCGAGCTCCTCGACCGTATTGCCCAGGGGAACTTCCTCACCACCATTGACTTGTGTAAGGGGTATTGGCAGAAACTACTTTGCCAAGTACTATTAGAAACACGACTACTGTTTTTATTAGATTGCCTTCTTTAAACCCATGGAACCACATCTATCTATATTTCTCAATCCATACAGCAAGCTGCACTGCAGCACCAGGGCTGGCTTATTTTATTTGTTGTCCTTTTCGAGTTTTTTTGCTTTGCATGATGATATAGTAAGTGTAACCAGGGGATGCCATCAAAATGCTTTTAATAAACAGATACACTTCCTTGTTTGGGTAAAAAGAAAGAGGGGGAAGGGAACTGTGGGAATTATTATGGTAAGTGTAGCGCAGTTCCTCTTCTGTCTGTATTTAGAGAAACAGACTTTACCACGGTGCTTTGGCTGCAATAAATTATCCTAAAAACCAACAAATAAAAAGGGGCTGGCAATATTTGGGGGGTACCGATACAATGGATAGCCCTGTTGAGAGTGAAAAAAACTATTGAATTATGTTTTAATGTTCCGTATTGCTACGAAAACAACACAAAACAATAATGTAAGGTAATTATACTGTAATTTATAGTAAGAATGTTTAACACACTACAGGGACGTGCCGTCCAGGGAGGCAGGTGAGGCAGAGTGTCCTGTCCACACTCCACGTACTCCCGGAGTCTATGCAGAGCTTAACAGGCAGCTAAACCTTTCCTACGAGTCGAATAAATGAGGCTGGTTTGCAGTCTTTGGGCCATATTACATAGTTGTGCTAACTTAACCAGAGCTGTTGTAAACTTACCAGAGCCATTATAGCACACAAGTGTATCTTTATATATATTTGAATTGTTGCAATGCTATCTTAATTCTGCATTCCGCTCCCTTTTTTCTAAATTTTCTACCCATTTGCTCTAAACCTGCTATTCTGCCCTATGTCCTGTTCAACGAACCTTAACTTTTATTGCCCCCTACAAACTCCCCCCTACGTTCCTGGACAACTTCAACCCAATGTGATGCTATTTGTTCTTGATTTCTTTTTCAGCACACACCCCAAACTCAGTCAGGATTGGTAGCAGGCCCTTGCAGAGAGCAGCTCATTATCCTCATCCAGCTGGACTTTGCTAAAAAAAGGCCTCTCATTTGTGCACTGTAACATCCGAAGTTTACTCCCTAAATTGGATGAGCTTCAGGCTTGGTGCTGCTATTACAAACCCAAAATCATTGTGCTCACAGAGTCATGGTTAACCCCAAAAGTACCAGACTCTGCCATATCAATACAGGGGTATTCATGTTATAGAAAAGACAGAGAAAAGAGAGGAGGGGGAATTGTTATTTATGTTGAGGAGTCCATAAAGTTCACCCCCTTACAGACTTCTAGCTCTCCTGTCACCTTTGATTTCCTCTCTGGTATAATTGAGATCCCATTCAGTAAATCAATCATTGTTGCTGGGTTCTATCGTCCACCGAGCTCTCCAGTGCACTCCCTCTCTGACATATCTCAAATCCTTAATAACCTACTTGCCCAAAACCAAAAAAGTGAACTGCTGGTCCTCGGCGATTTTAATACAGATTGGCTAAATCCTAAAAACAATAAACACTGCTCACTGTTTAAAACTTTGCAGCTAACTCAATTAATCTCCTCCCCCACTCGCATTAATATGAAAAGCCCTAACCATACCTTGCTGGACTGGATTCTCTCCTCATCTCATGATAGAATACAGGAGGCAGGCGTTCTTGCTAATAGCTTTAGTGACCATTGTCTAGTGTACTGTGTGCACAAAATAAAGGCCTTGAAATCTCCCCCAAAGGTAATAACCACCAGGTCTTTCAAGAAATTTATCCTTGAATCCTTCCTAAGTGATCTCAAACAGCTCCCCTGGTACAGGCTAAACCTAATCCCAGACCTAGACTGTGCAGTTGAATACTTTCAGTCTGAGCTCCTGCAAGTCTGGAATTCCCATGCCCTGCTGCGTAAAGCGCGAGTAAAAGGGATCCATCTCCCCTGGGTTACAGCTGATCTTACACTAATGTACCAGCTTAGAGATTCACTATGGTCAAATTTCAAGAGTACTGGTTCCATGAACGATCACTACGAATACCGAAAATGCCGAAATGAATGCACAAAACAAACAAAAAAGGCCAAAGCCCATTACTTCAATGAAAATCTAAACCATAACATATCAAACCCTAGAAACTTTTGGAGAACCATAAGCAACATACAAGTCCACTCCCAGCCAGCTGCTGTCAAAGTAAACAACCAAACCCTGCAACACCCCCTAGATGTAGCAAATGGCTTTAATGATTATTTTGTTGGATGCGCCACCACTTTGATTGCCAAGCTAGGAAATGACATAGAATCAGAGAGGCCTCGTGCAGGTCAAGCCCCTCCAACTGTGCAAAGTCCCTGTATCAGACAGGAATTCAGTTTTAGACCAGTACCTGTCAGTGTCGTTACTAAACTTCTCCGTAAGCAAAAAATTAAATACCAGTCTGGACCTGATCAAATACCAGCAATGCTGCTGAAAATCAGTGCGCCAGCAATTGCAAATCCTGTCGCAACCCTAATAATTGAATCACTGGCGACTGGATACATACCCAAGCTCTGGAAGACTGCAAGAGGGGTACCTATCCACAAAAGTGGTGACAGTACTTTGGTATCCAACTACCATCCGATATCGTTACTCCCTGTAATGTCAAAAGTCTTGGAAAAATGCGTCTACACACAATTACGTGATTATTATCAATATTGGAACTACTTAACCCCGGATCAATCAGGCTTTCGTCCAAATCACTCAACTACAACCGCCCTTTTAAAAGTCTGCAATGATATCCAAGCTGGGATGGAACAAGGAAACCTAACTGGAGCCATCTTCCTTAATTTTGCCAAGGCCTTTGACACAGTAGACCATGGCATCTTGTTAGAAAAACTTAAAAACTCTGGCATTGGTGATCACACACTAACCTGGTTTCAATTATATGTATCCGACCGATCACAATATGTGTCAATTTCTGGCAGCTCCTCCCTCCCACTCCCAGTCACGTGCGGTGTACCCCAAGGCTCAATACTAGGCCGCCTGCTATTCACAATATTCATAAATGATCTGCCCAACGTCTGCAAAGCCTCAACTGTACATATGTACGCAGACAACACTGTAATCTATACCAGCAAACCAAATCTCCCGCAGCTGGAGGCCGTGCTGCAAGAACAATTCACAGAGGTAGAAAAGTGGATCAAACACAACAAACTTTTTTTAAATACTGACAAAACTGTAATGATGCTCTTTGGAACAGCACCTAAACTACACAAATTGCAAAATCCCCATCTATGTGTTGGGACAAAATCAAATGGCACGCTGACCACAGTCACTTCTCTCAAATATCTAGGTATGTGGTTTGACCCTAATCTATCCTTTGGCCCCCACATCGAAAAACTCTCATCTAAACTTTACCCCAAACTAGGTGCCCTGTACAGAAACAAATCCTGCCTGAGTCCCGCGGTAAGAAAGCAGATTGTACAACAAATGCTTATGCCGGCTATTGATTATGGAGATGTAGTGTATGCAGCCGCCCCGCAAACACACCTTCAGAAACTTACTACATTGTATAACTCCTTCTGCCACTTTGCATTACAATGTAACTACATGACCCACCATTGTGACATGTTTAAAGAGCTAAACTGGCCATCGCTGGAGTCTAAACGCACCCTTCACCTTTCCAGCCTGGTGTTTAAGAGCATTTCTGGGAAGCTGCCACCCTACCTGAATAGACTACTTCCCCCAGCAGCTCCCTCATCCTATAACCTCCGATCCAGGACCTGCACCTTACTTGCAATACCACAATACAAAAAGACAGTGGCTCGGTCCTCCTTTTCCTACAGAGCACCACAATTATGGAATAACCTCCCAGACACCATCAAATCTTCCCCCAGTCTTAAGTCACTCAAGAGCTCCTTACTAACATACCTCAATACAGAATGCACCTGTAAACATGTAACCTAGTGACTATATTTCCTACATATTTATTTTCTGTTAATCTGTATATTTGTGTTGTTTTGTTTTTTTAATATCTTGCATTGTATTACTTTGTATTTCTGTAACTAACACTTTAATGTTCTTGAACCCAGGACATACTTGAAAACGAGCGAAATCTCAATGTATCCTTCCTGGTAAAATCCTTTATAAATAAATAAATAAATTATAGCCTATGGAGGTTTTAAGTTTACAGCTCTGGTTAAGTTAGCACCAACATTGTAATACTGCCCTTTATGTTTATTAACTCATTGTAGGAACACAACTTCATGCGCATGCGTGATGCATAAGTGTGTGATGTTGAGTGGTAAAACTGTGGAAAAACGGAACAGTACAGTGTAAAAATACATAATATTACACAGATTTGTATAGCAGTAACACATAACATTACATAAACAGGGTGTGTCAATATAAAACACTAGGCCATGCTGCAACCATATAAAAATCAGGTGGCTGCAATGTAGAAGGAAACAAATATACAGTACATCTGGCACTTCTAAAGCTGGTCGGGACTGTGGGATGGATAGGAGGGAGTTAAACTGAAGTCCTTACCGACGATGCTTCTCATAGAGGAGAGAGATGGTTGCCAGATGTGTATTTCAGCTCCTGTGGTAAGGAAATTAGGTTATTCTTCCCACAATCCCTTGCTGGAGGGAAGCATGTGACAAGCCAGCCCACAAGATCCTGTTAAGACAGGCTGAATACTAGGGTGCTGTAAAAATAAACTGCCACTAGATGGCACTCTAACACAACATTTCTATGTAAACATTCTGCTGAAGGCAGCACACTCCTCGTTTGGTGTCATTAGATACCACCATCAGAGTCTTCTGAAGGAAACAATAAAATGAGTTCAGTTACTGGTCTGAGAAATAACTTGCAGGGTTATTCAAAGATAATCGAATAGAGACCGCACGTTCGGTGACTTCGTTCTCTTCAATTCGGTGCGATTCGGCAATCCCATTTCATCGACCCTGCGGTGTATTCAGCAAGTACCACAGGGCCATCAAAGAATGGAGTGATAAAAACCAAACTGTTTGCTTGAATGTTTGAAAAGTGAAACGCTGGTCGCAAAGAAACTACTGAACGAAAATGTCTGAAATTTACATGTGAGGTCCAAGGAATGATAATAAAAAGGTCTGTTACAGAACAAAGAAAAAACGTTTAAAAAAATAAATAAATTAATTAAAAAAATTAAAAAAAAATATTTAAAAAAATCGGCGAAAATTGTTTGGCAAAAAAATCCCGAAAAATGCTTAAAAGATCCTAACAATGAATAATCTTTTTACTGCAGAATATTATAATAAATGGTTTATTAGATATTGTGTTAAAACAGGAATATTTTTAACATTGAAGCCTATGGGATTCGCCTTAATAAATCTGCCGCATGAAGCCACCGAATGGCAGGGCAATTGGGCAACTTTTCACTGCTGGTTTTTGTTCTCTGAATAGCTGAAGCATTGCTTCTCTATGGGGATTTCACTGCCCTCGAACAGGCACCGAACAGGCACCTTATGTGCAGGCAATTCGCCAAGATTTGGTGAACTGCCTGCTCTCTGGATAGCCGAATGGCCAAGAAAGGTAACCGAACGCTGATTTTCAATGTTCGGTTACCTTTTGGCAGCCATTTAGATCTCTTTGAATAACCCTGTGGGTCTCATTCTGCTTGTGTATCTTCACTTCAGCTTTGCGGACTTTTCCATCGTCGCTTGGGAATGCTTTCATAACAAGACCTAAAGGCCACTCATTTCTGTGCGACTGGTGGTCTTTCATAAGCACGACGTTGCCAGGTTTGAGATTAGGTTTGGTGGTTTGCCATTTTTTCCTTGGTTGTAAGGTAGAAATGTATGGTTTCCTCCACCTGTTCCAGAAGGTATCGGCAAGACTTAGTACTTGTCTCCATTGGCGTTTGTAAAAGTCTTTAGTACTGAATTCACCAGTTGGAGCGCCAACGGTGCTGGTCTTCTGAGTAAGCAGCATGGTTGGGGGTGAGGATTACTGGATCTTCAGAATCAGTTGAGATTGGAGTCAGGGGTCTAGCATTTATAATAGCTGAGACTGCCATGAAGGTAGCTAGGCCTTCGTGAGTAAGTCTTCCAGTACTTACTTGTGAGAAGATGGAATCTAGGATCCTTTGTGCTATGCCTATCATCCTCTCCCAAGTTCCTCCCATGTGAGAAGAATGCGGTGGATTAACCCTTTCACTGCTGAAGACGTGTGGGGCACGTCCTCATTGATGCACGTTACATGCTGAGGACGAGCCCCACACGTCATCAGCTGTGCGGGACCCCCGGCGGAGATACTCACCTCTCTGTCCGGGGTCCCGCGGTGTTCTGACTTCAGCGTCCTCAGACGCTGAAGTCAAGCTCCTCCCGGCATAAATGACATCATCGCGCTTGGCGCGATGACGTCATTTCCAGGCGACCCCCCGGCAATGCCGTGAGATAGCCTTGTTAGGGAGGGGGGGGGGTCCGTTCGGATCCCTCTCCCTCCCGATCGGAAAGGAGCAGCGCCAAAAGCCAGGCACCGCTTAAAAGGGGAGAGTCTCCCCTTTTAAGCTGTGCCTGGCTTTAACCCCTCAAGCGCCGGGTTGCACTTCAGCGCCTTGCGGCGCTGAAGTGCAGCCTAGCTCCGGTGGGGGCCGCCATCTTGGATGGCGGCTCCACCCCCGGGTCTCCCCTCGCTGCCTGATGTCATCATGCATAGCGTGATGATGTCAGATAGACGGGGAACCCCTAGCTGCCAGGGGATTTCCCAAGGAAATCCCCTGGTGGAGATATGGGGATCTTGTGAACCCCGATATCTCCAGAACCGTGTCAGCTAGGGGGTCATGGAGGGTGTCATTTGAAAGGCCTGAGCATGGCCTTTCGAATGATACCCAACATGACTAGGTACAAAGTATAAAAAAATAATTTAAAAAAAATTATAATAAAAAAAAAAAAAAACATGTTTTTTTTGGGTGTTGTTTTTATTAATGCAGCAATATTGTTCACATTTCAATTATAATGTGACCAATGATGCTGCACTAATGATTTTTTTCTATGGGGTGCGTTTGCTAAAAATCACGTAAATCCCCCACAAAATGTAACAAGTCCCCATTTCAAATTTTTGTACAAGCGCACCCCATAGAAAACATAACTGCAAACGCTCATGTGATAAAATGTGAAAAAAAAACACTTTACACACTGCAGATGATTAAAAATTCAATTTGTATTGCATTTTTTGTTATAATATACAGACATGACATAACGTATACATATAATAATGACATATTATGAATCTGCGGAGTCTGCCGGAAAGAACGATATATAATATGTCTGGGTCATTTATTAAAATGTGGCTTCAAATCGCGTTTAAACATGATGAGCGAAAGCGGTACAAATGAGCTCAGCACACAGTGGTGAAATGCCTCAGCAGTGAAGGGGTTAAAAGTCCAAGTGTAGCTTTGTTCACTCAAATACCTTTCTACACAGATGGCGTCCACATTTGAAGAAATCTGTAGTTCTTTAGCTGCTCCCACAAAACTTTTACCTCTGTCGGAGCGAATGACGGGATGGTGAGTGTGCGAGCCCAGAATGTGGTGATATATTGGAGGAAGCCAGGGTATGGTGCATAAACAGTCCTGTTTATTGCTGATATATACAAACACAGCACGAATAATGAGCAGGCAATGCAGGAAAACAGGACTGGCTGAATACTGTGGCTGGATACTTAAGACACAGGGAAAATACAGAATACTGATACAAGAGAGAAACACTTACACAAGACACGAGACAGATGGGACAGTGGGCATTGGAGGTAAGTCTGTAGGCATGGCTGAGGTCTTGGCACCAAAGGGGATCTTGGCACAGCCGGGGATCTTGGCATCACAGGAGTCTTTGCACTGCAGGGGATAGGGCACCGCAGGGGATCTGGCACCGCAGGGGATCTTGGCACCGCAGGGGGTTTGGCAAAGTCTATGGTAAACAACGGTTTCCAGAGGAGGATCCAGGAGCGTAGTCTGTGGTAAACCGTGGTCAATGGACGGGAGATATCAAGCAGGTCAATGGTATGCTGAAGGTCTGGTACACAGGAGACAAATACTGATGATCTCTTCAGGCAGGTCAGAGGCAAATGAAAACACCAAACACAATGAACCAGCACTGGAGGGAGGGGTGTGCCCTGCTTAAATGGAAAAGGGTTCTGGAGTGAATGAGGAGCACCTGGTCACTGCCAACAGCAGAGGCCTGAGCCATTGGGATGCTGCTGATTATGGCAGAGCAGTGCCAGTTCTGCCGCTCCTCTTGCGCCGGTGGCGTGAACCGTTACAGGGCCTCTTATAGCAATGAAACATCTGAGAGCATTTATGAAACTGGAAGTGTCCATTGACTCGATCACCTCTATGTGGACAGCTCGAATGGACATACAGGTGAATATTACTGCCCAACGTTCACTGTTGGCATGTCCTCCTCTTGTATGTCGAGCGGAGACAGACCATGGACCAAATACATCAAGTCCAATGTTGGTGGAAGGAGGAGCTGTGATTAACCTGTCGGAAGGAAGGTCAGCCATCTTTTGTGTTTGAAAAATACCACAGAGTTTGCGACAAGTGATAAATTTAAAAATGAATCTGCTCACACACTTTTTCGCTCCAACTATCCACAGTCCAGCTGCTCGTAAAGCCCCTTCTGTAAATAGTCGTCCCTGATGTTTTACCTGATCGTGGTAGTGTTGTACAAGCAGGCAGGCGATGTGATGACAACAAACAGGGATCAATACGGGATGCTTCTCCGAAAAGTCTATTTCAGCTTCCTTAAGACGACCTCCTACTTGTAGCAAGCCATCTTTGTTTATGATGGGATCGAGTTTCTTTAAAACACTGCTTTTAGGGAGAGATCTCTGTTTAGTGATACAGTCAATTTCGTTAGTGTAGATTTCTCGTTGCACCGTATGATAATAATATTTCTTGAGTGTTCTAATTCAGTTGCTCTGTAAGCGCTGTTACAATGGTGCCAACCTTTACAGCTTTTTGCATTTGAGAGCGACGTATTTCTGGAAGATCGTACTATATGAACTAAACAAGCGATGCCCCTGACAAGTGACTTCCAAGTAGAGAACTTGTTGAACCGGAGGGATCCAAGCGGGTTGCTTAAAGTCACTTTATGTAGCGTAGACACCTGACGGCGGACTTCTTCGTCTGTATCTGCACTTATCAGTTCAAATGTGTGACAGTCAGTAGTGTTATTATGAGATTTATATAAGAATGCAGGGCCTGTAAACCATGTTGAATCCTTTAGAAGGTTAGCAGCAACAGATCTGGTTGCATGATCTGCAGGTACAAAATGTCATTGTTTTGGGCAGGTGGATCTTCTGATTCTCTGTACTCTGTTACTGACGTAAACAGAAAAACGTATGGATTCGTTGCAGATGTAACCTAAGACTACTTTACTGTCCGTGTAGAACTCAGTGTCTTTGATCTCTATGTTCATTTCTGCGGTGATCAGTTCAGCTAGTTCCACTGCTAGGATAGCAGCGCAGAGTTCCAGTCTAGGTATTGTAGGTTCTGGGAGAGGTGCAAGTTTTGCTTTGCCCATGATAAATCCTATGTAACATTGTCCTTTCTTGTCTACGGTCTTTAAATAAGCTACTGCAGCAATTGCTTTGACGGATACGTCAGAGAAAACACAGAGGTTTTGTGTTTGGACTTCTGAAGATGGCACGGGGGCATATGAACGCAATGTGTACTCTAGTTAATGCTGTCAGAGAGTCTTTCCACTCCCTCCACAAATCTCTTTTCTCAATAGGGAGCAAGTCATCCCAGTCCTTTGTCTCCCAGGCAGGATCTCTGAGTATTGCTTTACCTTGAATAGTGACGGGAGCTGCAAATCCTAAGGGATCATAAAGACTATTTATGATGGACAGGGTACCACTGCGGGTGTAAGGTTTTTCTTCTAGATTGACTTGAAAGGTAAAGGTGTCACTATTTAAGTCCCAAAGTAGACCAAGGCTCCGTTGAGTAGGTAGGACGTCAGTACCTAGGTCTAAGTCGTTTAAATTGTCAGAATGGTCTTGGGGAGGGAAGGCTTTAATTACCGCTTTGCTGTTGGAAGTAAATTTATGGATGTATGATTAAGACCTTTGGGTCGAAACGTCCGATTTTTATTGAGCTTGCTGTACCCGAATAAACCTTTTTTGCACTTCATTCTACTCGAGGTCCTATCTTTCCTTTGCTCAGTTGATACTGGGGACTGGCGGCGTCCCTGCATGATAGAGACCTCGTGGAGAAGGTTGGCTGACTGGGTTTCCCACCTGGCTGTGCTCGTGGCACCTGTGTATTGCGTCATTGAAAGGTAAAGGTGTCACTATTTAAGTCCCGAAGTAGACCAAGGTACCGGTGAGTAGGTAGGACGTCAGTGTGACGGAACGGCCGCCACTATACCGTAGCGCGGTACAATTTCTTAAAATGTTGATTTGGTGTGGTTTATTAAAGAATTCGTTAGGTTGTATTTTTATAAGTTCCCCCTGTAATTCTCCCCATTGTTGACCTGTTCACCGCCTGTCCACAGCCCAGGGAAGACGCCCGGTCTGTGAAAGCCTCGAGCCGCCGCTAACTGTCTCTGCCAGGCCGCCCAAACTTGCCCGCCTTGCCCCGCAGTGTGGAAACCACGCAGAAGAGCGCTTCTTGGCCAGTAGGCTCCTAAAAATAGGTTCTTACGGGGGTGCGAATTTCAGAACGAAGGGCCCCGGGAAACCCAAACGCCGACCAGGGATCCCTCGCCGGGAGTGCAGCCGGCAAACAGTGACTCTTGCTCGGGTACAGCCACCGGACTTTCCCCCTCCCCTGCTCGGGCTCCGTTGATCCGATCAGGGCGCTTTTTGGATTGAACCAGCCCCTGGACCCGAGCTACCAGGCTGTACCCCCAGCGTGCCGCCGCTCCCAGGGGATCACCCCGAAATCCCTGGTAAAACCCCAAACTCGGGCTGAAAGCCACAGGGAGCCGCCAGGACAAAGGAGCGCTCACACCACAGGGGGGGCCGGGTGCTGCCCAGACAGGGAGAGGTTCTGGGAGGGGGGGGACGACAGACGAGCTGGTGCCGAGATCCGAGATAAGGGCTGCGCACAGCAGGGGTCCCCCAGATTAACCAAGGCAGATTGGGCAAGGGCTCGAGGCAAAGGTAAAGATCACCGCAGGAGGACTGAGGGCAGGCCAGTTGAGAACAATGGTTTCATTCCCCATAAATACCCCTGTATCCCCCATGTTAAAAAAAACTGGTACCTGTTTGAACCTTTACTCCTGCCTCGGCTAGTAATTTGGGATAACAGGGCTTGGGGAACCGCGACGCTTCAAGGATCGTGCAAAAGCGTTTAATCACCACCGAATTCATACAGCCCGCTACCCCTGACTCTACACCTCCAGACAAGCTCGGCGCTGACGGCGGATCTACCTGTGCAGGGTAGCGGTGATCCGTTACATTGGCTGGCAGCGGTGGGATCGGCTGAGACCAGACAAGCAGGGGGAGATACAGCCGCTGGCTTGACCCCGGTCTCAACCACCGCGACACGCCGAGCGTCTGGAGTAGACATCATCCGGGGGGAGAATCTGAGACCAGCCCAGCAGGGGGAGATACAGCCGCTGGCTTGACCCCGGTCTTAGACACCCCTGGGTTCGAGAGGTGGACAGTACCAGCAACGGCGGTGACCCCATATGGCACAGCCCTACGAAGGGCTGAAGCGCACGGTCCTGATGTCATGCATCGCTGTGTGTGAGGAGCAGGGGAGTCCGGTTTGCAGCAAATGCAGGAGACCATACAGGTTGAAGGGCACGGTTTAGTTTATTTTATGCACCGGCAGGACAAAAGGAATATACAGGACTAGAACTAAAAGATGACTAGACACAAGAAAGGAGCTGACATAGAGGACTAAGAGAAAAATGAATAAACTAGACACAGGCTGGATACAGAGGGGCATGACATGAACTAGACACAAGCTGGCACGACATGAACTAGACACAGGCTGGATACAGAGGGGCAAGACATGAACTAGACACAGGCTGGATACAGAGGGGCAAGACATGAACTAGACACAGGCTGGATACAGAGGGGCATGATATGAACTAGACACAGGCTGGATACAGAGGGGCATGATATGAACTAGACACAGGCTGGATACAGAGGGGCATGACATGAACTAGATACAGGCTGGATACAGAGGGGCATGACATGAACTAGACACAGGCTGGATACAGAGGGGCATGACATGAACTAGACACAGGCTGGATACAGAGGGGCATGACATGAACTAGACACAGGCTGGATACAGAGGGGCATGACATGAACTAGACACAGGCTGGATACAGAGGGGCATGACATGAACTAGACACAGGCTGGATACAGAGGGGCATGACATGAACTAGACACAGGCTGGATATAGAGGGGCATGACATGAACTAGACACAAGATACAAAGGGGTACTTACACAGAAGCAGGATAATAACAGAGGCAGATTGCAGGACACAGGGACAGATACAAATAGCAGAGGGTCTATGGTGGAGGTGGCAACAAAGAGGTCTTGGTACAGGGGTCAGCAGGAGTCCATATGAATGGTGGAAGTCCTTGAAATAAACAGAAGTCCTATTGGCAAAATGAGGGGATAATCCAAATAGCAACGAAAAGTCCAGTAGGGAAGACAAGGGGGTCTGGAATCCAGGTACAGGCAGGTTCACACAGCGTGTGACTCAGTGGTCAGACGTTAATGCTGAAGTCCGGAGCATTGGGCGTAGTCCCCCTATATGGAGACCTGGGCGGGTGAGGGGTAATTAAACTCAGGGACAAACATATGGGAAATACTGGGCTGGAGGATGGGGAACTGGATCAAAGCAAGGGCTAGATGGGAAATCTGGAATGGGACAGAACAGGGAAGATGGTAGTTCAGACCCATATCAAGGCCTTTTGCGGTGTCTGCGGCGACGGACATGACACCTGAAAGAACTGTTAAAAGCCAGAGGCAAGGCACCCGGAGGCAAGGCGAAAGCGGTCATCATCGGAGAACTGATGGAGGACGATCGCAACAGCGTGGCTCCCTCTGAGGGCTCCGAGACCTCGGAATGGAGGCGAGAGGTGGAGTGGTGGCTGGCCCTATACGGAACGGACCCCTCCGCCAACATCATCGGGAGGGTCCTGGCTGACACAGACAAGCTCCGCCAGGCAGAGATGCAGCAAAGGTCCGGTGGGTCGCTGTCCCCCCAAGGCAGTACCGGACCCCCCAAACAGAAAATACCGTTCACGGCGTTCAAGCTCTTCCCAGAGGGGAGTGAAGAGATCGACGGGTTCCTGCAGGATTTCGAGAGGCAATGTGCCCTGCAGGAGGTGGCGGTCCGAGACTGGGTACCCATCCTGGCGAGCAAATTGACCGGCAGGGCGGCTGAAGCCTATCGGGCGGTGGCGGACGAAGACTGTATGGTGTACGAGCGGGTCAAGGAACATCTGCTGGCCCGCTATGCACTCACCCCGGAGGCGTATCGAGTCCGATTTCGAGCCTTAAGAAGGGGCACTCAGGACTCTTATGCGGAGTGGGGACACAGGATGCAGCAGGTGCTCCGTAGCTGGATACAGGGGTGCCAAGCTACCCAACCGGACCAGATTGTCCAGCTGCTATTACTGGAGCAGTTCTACAACTACTCTCCTCCAGAGGTCCGGGACTGGGTACGAGACCGGCGCCCCCTCACCCTGTCTGAAGCCACCCGCCTTGCCGACGAGTACCAGGACGCCAGGCAAGTAGCCCTTCCGGTCATCCGAGCCCCACCTTCCCTCTTCCATCCAGCGCCACAGTTACGCCCTGCTCCTCTCGAACGAGCACCCAGGCCATCAGCACCCCCCACCCCGGCTCCTCGGGTAGGACCCCGGTGCTATGGGTGTAACCAGATCGGACACATACGGGACCGTTGTCCCCTGAACACCCATCGTCCGGCACCGTCCCGGGCAGCGCACCCACCGAGCCGAGCTGCGGCATACTGTTGCCATCAGGAACCGGAACCCACAGCCACCCTCGAGGAAGACTGGGGCATCCTGCATGAGGCCGACCCAGTGCAAGCAGCCGCGCAGGACAACCGTCAACACCATCGCCAACAAGTCCGGGTGAATGGACAACTTGCCAGCGGTCTGCGAGACACCGGTGCAACCCTTACCCTGGCACAGCCCCATCTTATCCACTCGGCTGCTTCAACCGGATATTCGGTGGCTGTCAGAGTCGCTGGCGGCCATGTGTATCGAATCCCTACGGCCTGCGTCCATCTAGATTGGGGCACGAATGCCCGGGACGTGGAGGTCGGGGTCATGAAGAATCTACCGTCCGAGGTTTTACTTGGCAACGACCTGGGACTGCTGACCTCCACCTTTGAGGACCCTCATCCTGGTGGGGTATGCCTCGTTACCACCCACAACCAAGCGCGGAAGGCTCCACACACCGACTCCGAGGGGACCACGGTAAGCCAGACCAGACCAACACCCCCCCTTGGCCCTGACAACACCCCTGCCCTGACCTGGGATTCCCCGACGGACTTTGCCCAAGCCACCCGGGATGATATTACCCTTGCCCCATAACGACAACAAGCATGGAGGGACCCGGGAGGGTTAGGGGAGGTGAAATTTGCCTGGGACCAAGCGAAGCTGTAGAGGACATCGGGGGGGGACGAGCCAGGGAATAGACCGAGTACCCCACAGGCAGCTGGTAGTGCCGGCGAAATATCGGCGCGATCTGTTAAGGATCGCGCATGATATTCCCCTTGCGAGCCATCTCGGGCACCGGCGGACATTGCACCGCCTGACCCAGAGCTTCTTTTGGCCCAGATTATCAGGGGAGGTTAGGGACTACTGTCGGGCGTGCAGGGTATGCCAGTGAGTAGGGAAGCGGGGGGGCGCCAAGAAAGCTCCCCTGAGACCCTTGCCCATAGTGGGAGAACCTTTTAGACGGGTGGCGGTGGATCTGGTAGGACCCTTGGCAGTGCCTAGCCCTACGGGCAAGAAGTATATCTTGACCGTAGTGGACTACGCCACCAGGTACCCCGAAGCCATGGCCCTCCGGGATATCCACGCAGAGACCGTTGCCGGAGCTCTGCTGCAGATATTCTCCAGGGTCGGATTTCCCCAGGAAATCCTGTCTGACCAGGGCACACAATTTACGGCCGAGGTGACCCAGCAGCTCTGGAGACTGTGCGGGATTAAACCCCTGTACAGCTCCCCTTACCACCCGCAGACCAACGGCCTCTGTGAGCGGTTCAACGGGACCCTCAAACAGCTTTTCCGCACCTTTACCATGTCCCATAAGGACTGGGAACGCCATCTGCCCCACCTTCTGTTCGCGTACCGGGAGGTACCCCAGCAAGCCACAGGCTTCTCTCCCTTTGAGCTACTGTACGGCCGGAGAGTCCGAGGCCCCTTGGACTTGCTCCGGGTGCACTGGGAAGGTGCTCTGGCCGAGGAGGGGACCTCAGCCATAGATTAAGTGCTTGAGTTTAGGGACCGGCTGCAGGAATTGACCGCCCTGGTACGGGACAATCTCCAAGTGGCCCAAACCAAGCAGAAGAGGTGGTATGACTGGTCGGCAAGGGACCGCACCTTCCAGATAGGGCAGAAAGTGTTAGCACTCCGGCCGGTCAAACAAAATAAGTTGCAGGCAGCCTGGGAAGGACCCTACAAAATCATAGAAAAGATCTGCGATACCACCTTCACCGCAGCCAGATGTTCAGATGAAAGGATACACAGAACCTTTCATGTGAACATGCTGAAACCGTTTTTCGAAAGGGAAGAGGCAGTAGCCGCCATCTGCGCGCCGGACGCGGGGGATCTGGAAGATCTCCCCCTGCCGGTACTGCCCGGGGATCCAAGCGCCCAGGGGGTAGCTGATGTCCGGCTGGGCGAGGGGCTCACCCCCCGCCACAAGGAACAGGCTCAGCAGGTGCTACAGGAGCACCGAGACCTGTTCTCATCCCGTCCCGGCTACACCTCCGTAGCCCTGCATCGGGTCGATACCCAGAGTCAAGCCCCTTTGCGGCAGACGGCGTACCGAATTCCCGATGCACTGAGAGACGGGATGCAGAAAGAGATCCATGAGATGTTGGATCTAGGGGTAATAGAACCCTCCGAGAGCCCCTGGGCCTCCCCGGTGGTTCTAGTACCCAAGAAGGATGGCACTACCAGGTTCTGTGTGGACTATAGAAAGTTAAATGACCACACTGTCACTGACGCATACCCCATGCCCCGAGTCGACGAGCTCCTAGACCGGATTGCCCAGGGAAACTTTCTCACCACCATTGACCTATGTAAGGGGTACTGGCAGATTCCCCTTGCCGAGGAAGGTGTGCCGAAATCGGCATTCATCACTCCGTTTGGCTTATACCAATTTTGGGTTATGCCATTCGGGATGAAGAATGCCCCGGCCACTTTCCAACGCATGGTGGATCGGCTGCTAGAGGGGATGCAAGACTTTACCAGCGCCTACCTAGATGACATAGCCATCTTCAGCAACACCTGGGAGAAACACTTACAGCATTTACGGGCCGTACTGGACCGCCTTGGCACCGCCGGTCTGACCATAAAACCAGACAAGTGCCACGTCGGCATGTCCGAGGTCCAGTACCTGGGCCACCGGGTGGGCTGCGGAAGGCAGCGCCCAGAACCCGCCAAGGTTGAAGCTGTTGCCCAGTGGCCCACTCCCCGCACCAAGACCCAGGTGTTAGCCTTTCTAGGTACGGCAGGATACTACCGCCGCTTCGTCCCCAACTACAGCGCCATTGCCAAACCCCTGACTGACCTGACCCGCAAGAACCTTCCCCGACAGGTACTGTGGTCCCCTGAGTGTGAAGAAGCCTTCCAGCAGCTCAAGCGAGCCTTGGTGGAAGCCCCCCGTGTTGACTGCTCCTGATTCCACTAAACGTTTTGTTGTCCACACAGACGCATCTATGTTCGGATTGGGAGCAGTGCTGAGCCAGGTCCGTGAAGACGGGCACGACCACCCGGTTGCCTACATCAGCCGGAAACTTTTACCCAGGGAGGTGGCTTATGCGGCCATCGAGAAGGAGTGCCTTGCCCTGGTATGGGCACTGAAGAAATTGCAACCGTATTTGTATGGGCGCTCCTTCACGGTCCTCACGGACCACAACCCCCTGGTATGGCTGAACCAGGTGGCCGGGGACAACGGCAGGCTCTTGCGGTGGAGCCTGGCCCTCCAATTTTACCATCCAGTACCGGCCTGGGAAGCAAAATGGCAATGCGGACGGACTATCCTGCCAGACTGAGCTTGAAACTTAGGGTGGGTGGGGGCCATGGACATCCCCAAGCGGACCCGTAGAGGGTCTCACCGGGTCTGCCATCTGGAAACTTGGGGGAGATGTGTGACGGAATGGCCACCACTATACCGTAGCGCGGTACAAATTCTTAAAATGTTGATTTGGTGTGGTGTATTAAAGAATTCGTTAGGTTGTATTTTTATAAGTTCCCCCTGTAATTCTCCCCATTGTTGACCTGTTCACCGCCTGTCCACAGCCCCGGGAAGACGCCCGGTCTGTGAATGCCTCGAGCTGCCGCTAACTGTCTCTGCCAAGCCGCCCAAACTTGCCCCGCAGCGTGGAAACCACGCAGAAGAGCGCTTCTTGGCCAGTAGGCTCCTAAAATAGGTTCTTACGGGGGTGCGAATTTCAGAACGAAGCGTCCCGGGAAACCCGAACGCCGACCAGGGATCCCTCGCCGGGAGCGCGGCCGGCAAACAGTGACTCTTGCTCGGGTACAGCCACCGGACTTTCCCCCTCCCCAGCTCGGGCTCCGTTGATCCGATCAGGGCGCTTTTTGGACTGAACCAGCCCCCAGACCCGAGCTACCAGGCTGTACCCCCAAGTTTGCCGCCGCTCCCAGGGGATCACCCCGAAATCCCTGGTAAAACCCCAAACTCGGGCTGAAAGCCACAGGGAGCCGTCAGGACAAAGGAGCGCTCACACCACAGGGGGGCGGGCGCTGCCCGGACAGGGAGAGGTTCTGGGAGGGGGGGGACAGACGAGCTGGCGCCGATATCCGAGATAAGGGCTACGCACAGCAGGGGTCCCCCAGGTTAACCAAGGCAGATTGGGCAAGGGCTCGAGGCAAAGGAAAAGATCACTGCAGGAGGACTGAGGGCGGGCCAGGGGAGAACAATGGTTTCATTCCCCATAAATACCCCTGTATCCCCCATGTTAAAAAAAACTGGTACCTGTTTGAACCTTTACTCCTGCCTCGGCTAGTAATTGGGGATAACAGGGCTTGGGGAACCGCGACGCTTCAAGGATCGTGCAAAAGCGCTTAATCACCACCGAATTCATACAGCCCGCTATCCCTGACTCTACACCTCCAGACAAGCTCGGCGCTGACGACGGATCTACCCGTGCAGGGTAGCGGTGATCCGTTACACGTGTAAATAGTTTAGTTAGAGAAAAAATGGCTAAGCTAGATTTGCGCCAGGATAATAGCTATATCAGCAGGGAGCTGCTGAATAAAATGGCTAACCTTAAAGTGATCAGATACCCTAATACTCAAGATGAGTGGATAACAGATCTATATAATGACGGAGACCGTCATAATGTCATTGGAAAATGTATGTTATCTATTTCTATTGGGAATAAAACTGCCACACATTTATTTTTGGTCCTAAATGAACCCGGTTATCAGATCTATGTAGGTAACAATATAATTCATCGTTTTGCTATGCAAGTGGATCTCATTAATTCCCACATATGGACCAGACTAAAAGAGAACCCCTGTGAATTCCAGGACGAAGATAAAGCTCTTAAGTCATGCCAGACACTGCCATATGCACTAAACTTGCAGGTACCATATGAGGTTTGTATTCCACCAGGCTCTGTAAATTACCCATTACCTTTACAGGTAATGGAAGGTCAGAAGTAGAGAAATTATGAGGCACTAGTCTGTCTTTCCAATCGGATACATGGGTTAGGAATTTCAGCAAATCCTACACCCATGGTGAAAATACACCAATCTAGAACCCAAATTATTATAAATAATAATTCCTCACAGGAAATCCATTTGCCTAAAGACACCACAATAGGTCTAGCACTGGATTCAGATTATTATACATTTGGGTTCCAGAACGCTGTTATCGGGTTAATACCTGAACGTTACCTCACAGAGGAACAAATGATTGAACAATCATATAATTCGTGGCCCGAAGGATTATTCACGATAGAATCTGCAAGGTAGAGGAATCATCCTTAACCTTTGATCATCCCCTGACTACACAGGAAGCAGAGGAGTATACTCACTTTGCTGCAGAAGCAAGTAAGTCACATCATGACCTCACTGAAAGGCTTGAAGAGGCATATGAGATCGGTCAACCTGAAATCTTTCCAGGATTTCAGGAAATAGTCCAGCAACAAATATCTTTCGCTGACGGATGTTCTAATGATATGGAGCGCCAGCAGTTAAAAGAGGTTCTAATGGAATTTCAATTTATTTTTGCTAAGGATTCATATGATTGTGGAGTCACTGACTTACATATAGCTAGGGTCCAAACTGATCCTAACGCTCCTCCTGTATATGTCAGACAATATCGGCTTCCCTTAGCATGTTACGACTCACTGGCGGAGATATTAAGGAATCTAAAAGAAAGGGGAATTATAAGGACGGTGCACAGCTCTTATAATAATCCTATCCTCGGAATCCTTAAGCCGAATGGTCAATGGCGTTTATGTGCTGATTTGAGACAGCTAAATAAACGTGTGTACAGATCCGGCTGGCCCGTACCATATATTGATCAATGTCTAGTCCAAATGCAAGGGTGTAAGATTTTTACCGCGCTGGATTGTGCCCAAGGATACTGGACAATTCAGGTAAGTCCTGAGGACCAATATAAATTGGCCTTCACCTTCGGTCAACAATACACTTGGACCAGAATGCCCTTCGGCTATATAAACTCAGGTCATGAGTTCGCTGTCTTTTTACATAAAGCCATGCCAGATGCAGCCGAGAGGGGTAATTTGACGTATGTGGATGATATTTTACTGAAAAGTATTTCGTTTGAGAAGCATATTCAAGAAATTAGACATGTTCTTAACCAGTTGAGAATAAAACTCACCCAGGCTCCATGCCTAGCCTATCCAGAGGGGGGTAAACCTTTCTATCTGGGGACTGGTTTTACTGATTTGAGCATGAGCACCGTTTTATTTCAAAAGCAAGATGATCAGAGTAAAATTATTGCATATGCATTGTATTGCATACAACAATGGGTAGTCCCTACTGCCTTTAGAGGTTTAATGCTGCAACCTGCCCACGATGCACCCACTGTGGGACATCGAGGTGAAAAGATCACCTATGAGTTATTGCGGGATTATGATTATTGGCCCCATATGTTACAAGATGTCCAAATATATTGCCATGGATGTCTAGTATGTGCCCAATTTCAACCTCACGGCCCTACTCATCGTGCACCTCTCAGAGGAAAGGTTTCTCATTGCCATGGTCCGATATTCAGATCGACTTTATTGGTCCTGTCACAAGATCAACTAGGGGAAACAAATATATGTTACCGTTACCTGTCTATTTAGTAAATGGAGAGAGTGTTTACCAGCTCCTAATAATACTGCTGAAACATGTGCAACCCTTATTAACCATATATTTTCCAGGTTTGGTCTACCTCAAAGGTTGGAGTCTGACCGTGGTAGCCATTTTACGAGTGATGTAAAGACAAGAATGTGGAAAATGTTAGGTGTCTTAGCGTAAGTTGCATATTGCGTATCGTGCCGCGTCTAGCGGAAGTGTTGAACGCTATAACCAGTCAATTGTAAATGTCCTAAAGAAATTTGTAAAAGAATCAGGAAAGGACTGAGACGTAAAGTTGCCCTTAGTGCTCATGGCTATTAGAGCCACGCCAAGTACCGCAACTAAGATGTCACCATTTGAGTTAATGACTGGAAGGAAGATGGTGTTACCACAACATCTATTGTATCGCACTTCAGATCAGAATTTAATAAATGCTGCTACCACACATCAGTATATAGAAAACCTACGTCATCATTTACAGCAAGCATTTGCTTTTGCGCAATGGAACCTAGAGAAGGCCGCTGTATCTAATAAGACTTATTATGATTTTAAGACTACCAAAAAAGAGTATGAGATTGACGATAAGGTGTATCTGTATAATTTTAGTAGAGATCGAGTAAAAAAAGAAAGTTTCTTCCATCCTGGAAAGGACCATACTCGATAATTGATAAACTGTCTCCTGTGGTGTATAAAATAGAGATACCCAAAGGAAAGGAGAGTATTGAAAAATGGGTTCACATTAATCAATTGCGTGTTTGTCATCTTAGATCTCAACTCAGAATGTGTGAAAATGGACCAGCAGAAGACACTTAACTGGTATCATGTGAAGTGATTGTTTTGATTAACGTGATAATTCTTCCCAGCATTCAGATGTTTAACTCAAGTTAGTAGGTAGACTAGATCCTTACGGTTAATTAAATTTAATCAGAGATCAGAGTATCTATAGGGAATTTGAGTGAAATTGCTAGTTTTTTTAAAGGAAAACTGACTGGTGTATAGATTGAAATCTATGAATGGTTATTTATATATTTTTTTTCAACAGAAATAGAGAAAAGTGGTTAATCCGAACTGCGAGACGCTAATCTGCAAAGATGAGTCGGACCACCAAGGATATTGCAATTATCTGGAAACTCTATTGCTTTCCGCACAATTCCGAGCAGATTCAATACTTGAACCAGGACCGTCTTCTGGCATTATAATCCAAGACGCGCCTGGATTTCTTCTGACGGAAAGGAGAATATTAAAATCCCATGTGAATCAAGCTCAGGCAAGCCTGAAAGACATGCTGGATAAAGCCAGGAACCCGTTTATTGCTATGTACAAGAACCACCGAAAGAAAAGATTTGCCGCATTTCTTATTGCAACCGCTGTTTTACACAGAAAGAGAAGCAAATGTTTACCGGAAGCATCTGGTACAAAACCAGAAGGTGTTGATATCTGCTCCAGTGATCCTCGTAAAAATTCCTAAAGAATCAAGAGTTGTTATCGGAGAAGTTACTCTTCATCCAGTCGGAAATGAAATCTGGTATGACGAGATACAAATCGTCGACGCATTCCAAGGGCGAGAGATACCTATGAATCCGGATTTGAAATTTCTGCTAGAGAACAAGCCTGGTCATACCATTGAACTTCTAATAAAGAAAAATAATCTAACGATTTATGCTCCAATGTATTCACAGCTTGATCATCAATTGCTATCTGTTTATAACGGGCCAAATATTACAGAGATTGTGATTTGTATAGTAATTATGTTTCTAACTGTCTGGATGATTGTACTAACAAAGAAAGTACCTACATTGAAGTTTAAAAACACTGCATTTTCAATTATTAAATGGATGAAAGAAGAAAGACGTGTTGTGAAAGATGGAAACCTTGCCTAATTGGTTAAAGGTGGAAATATTGCATGCTTCCATCGTGATCTCTAAATAAACGATCAGATGCAACCAAGGGGGGGTTATGTCGGGTATATTATAATGGAAAATTAAAATGGATGCATGTAGCCATCTTGTTTTAATGTAAAGTCTTTTCTTTTTCAATTTTCGTCTAGTTTTAGAAATGGACAGAGATTTTTTTTAAATAGTTCATGGCTAGGTGAACCAGAAGAGTTATGAGGGTTCTATAAGTGCCAGACATGATGCTATAGACGATAAAACGATAAAATGTCTTTATTTGATATAATGAGCTAAGTGCCAGACATGTTATATTTAAATTTATTGGTTTGTTTTAACAAGTCCTTGAATTAAAGATATTTTTCTTTTTGGGTATAGGAACAAATTTAAAATCTCTATGCAAGTGTATAAAATATTCACGAAATATATTTTTATAATCAATATTTACAGTAGAAAATAGATGCTCCAATTATTTGTAGAGTAGAACTATATAACGGTATAATTATTGAAGAATAGAATTTCTGTTGATTTTAACTAGAAAGGAATTTAGCTGATAAAGAGTATTCAGTAAAAACCTTGAGAAGAGTGGAGATATAAATTGAATTTTGACAACCCGAGACGTACTGTCTGGGATAACTATAGTTATTCTTTGTTCAAACCAAGATAGTGGAATTGACCTTTGACCTGAGATAAGAGATATTAAAAATAATATGTGAAAATTTATTTGAAGAGCAACACTGCCATCTTGGGGCATAGTAAATATTATATTTAAGAATAAAGTAATATTTAAATGAAAGGGATAGATTTTCAGTGACGTCAAATTGACTATAACTGGATCTGTACTGTTCGTTGCATTCATTCAGGCAGATCATCCCAGGACACGATAATGTATTGATTCAGAGATTCAGATCATTCCAACACAATGCATTTAGGATATGACATCTCACTTGATTAGGACCACATCTAAATTTTCCTTCATGGGAATGCACAATTCTAAGTCACATTCATTGATTATCTGACATTGATAATTTTCACATATTCCAAAAACAATATATTCAAAGAATTTGCTGCTGTAACTACAGACCAGATCTTGGACAGGTAATGTATGAGAGCAAATTAAGGAATTAATGTAATTATATATATCTGGAGTATTTCTTGCAACAGATAGAGATATGAAGAATAATCGGATATAAGGATTTTATCCTAAAGTAATTGTTGCAAAGTGATATACAGATATATATATATATATATATATATATATATTGAATTTGGAAGTTACTGTGATAGAAATTAATAAGCAAGGAATTATATAACTACAATTTTAAAAAAAGAAGATTAGAAGCTTAATTCTCTATTAGGGGAAGATTCACTAAATTAGTTTTTATTACTTATCATTCTAGAAATCGAATAAGTGATAGCTCATCTTTTGTTGATCCACGTAGCATAGAGAGATACATATATCTCTACAAGATCTAGCTTGTTAAACATTGGTTTGCTGGGAAATACATGTTAATTGTTTTCGTTAAGCATAAATGTTTATTAACCATTTGTGTATAGTTACTAACTGATAAAGTAAATGATATTAATCATATATGCAGTTACTAACAGGAGATACATATATTGGGAAGCTAGTAGTCTATGTGCTGATGGATGTGGTTGTTTATAAATTTTTGTTTATGATATGAGATTTGAAACTTTTTTGTATACGTAATAAATATATATATGTTTTTATACGGTTATTGATTATTATATTCTTCAAAGCAAAACACATACAATTAAAAGAATTTAGGAGAATTTCTAGGAAATATAAACGATTGATATTTATCTCGTATAAGTTTCTTATTGAATATATATCTCGACAGTTCCAAGTGTCAGCAAGGACAGATCCTCTTGATAGAGATCCCTTTCTCCAGCGTTCATCGGTCCAGGACAAGCGGTTACACCGGATTGGTGAGAAGGCTTCGGCCTGGTGAAAACGCAGAACTTTACGCACTTGTTTATTTGTTTCTGTAAGGGCCCCAACGATGACTAGTTGAAGATTGATTTTGTTTCATTCACTGGCCAGTTGAACACAGTACCCGGGTACCCTAGACAACACACACATATATCTTTTTGAGCCATTTTCATGGGACTTACACTCCAGAACTGAGGAGGTTAACCGGTTTCTTTTACCGCCGAGTGTTTTTCCCGCGTTACGAATTCTTGTTACTCAAATACCGTACATGCGTATTATATGCTGCTGCTATTTGGGTCAGTAAAGAATATAATATAGAAAAATCCACAACAGTGCTGGTGTATAGTTATTTCCTAGTGCGGTGAGACTATCCCGAGGTTTATTCAGCGGCTCATCCGGGGGTGAGCGCTACACGTGGGGACTCGTCCGGTATTACAGTCTCTGAGTATACCGCAATTAAGGGGTTAATATGGATCCAGAAGAAGTAGCAGAGTGGTATAAAGCACAAAATGGCCAGTTAGGGTTGAGTGTAGTAATGGACATTCCTGCAGGCACCTGGGAAGAAGAACAGATCCGCCGGGCCGTGGCAGCGTTGGCACCTGACCAGCAGGGATTCATAGTGGATGTTAAAGTGAACCCAGAGACTTCTCACACATATGTTCTTTTTGAGTGGAGAAAGGGTGTTCCAGTGTGTTTTCAGGGTGCGAGTGTGAAGCTGACCGACGATGTGGAAGTTCGACTGGTCCAGCCAAGTACGCCACGTGGTGATCCCGCAAATGTTCCCGTGACTAGACCAACAACATCAGGAGACGAGATACCCGATGCTACCCTTACCCCAACTACAGGGTTCCCTCCTGCTACATTCTTTACCACTATGGGAAAGCTGGTGCAAACGTTGTCCCAAAACTCAGCCGCATCTGCCAATTATGGATATCGCAAGTTGGGGTTCTGTTTGGGTAAGGTCCCTGTGCCTGCTGGAGAAGAGGACTTTGACACTTGGATAGATCAGGCAGTGCAAGCTGTGGAAGAATGGGAAGTTGCTGACACCCTGAAGAGACAAAGGTTGATCCAGAGCTTAAGAGCTCCTGCTTCAGATGTCATCAGAAATCTAAAAAGAGACAAGCCCTGCTGCTGAGTATCTAGAAGCTGAGTATCTAGAAGCTTTACAGGAAATGTTTGGAGGAGTGGAGGATTGTGCCGAGCTTATCCACAGGTTCTCTCACACCTATCAAAAGGAAGGGGAAGAATTGTCCACCTATGTCTGGTGGCTGGATAAAATCATTCATCAGATTATTCTAAAAGGAGGCATGGAGCAGAGTCATGCAAGCAAAGCTTTGATGGATCAAATTTGAAAAGGAGCACTCCCTACTGGATCCCATAATGTTGAAATTTCAGACTAGATACCAGAGCAAGACACTGACCTATTCCAAACTGGTCGATGGTATCCGAGAAGAACAGTGATGTGCGGTGAGGTCAGTGGCTGGTGAGGCACTGGTTAGTATCAGAGCCAGATATACAAATGCAAAACAGCCAAAAAACATTCTAGCTCCCAAAGAGGAGGCTTCAGGCATTTAGTACATCAGGACAGACACTGCGAGTAAGGACTGACTGGAAGCCGATTCTGTTCCCACAGACCTTTATACAGAACAATTATCTTACAATATACCTTCTAAATTGCATTGGTAAAGACTTCTTAAATGAAGAATCTACAGTCCTGGGTCCTTGTACCTGGACTTGTTTTCATACAGGGTTATTCATTCAGAGAGAGGTGAAAAGCAGGAGAATGACTGGAGAATGGAAAATTCTAGGTCAAAATAGCCAAACCAGAAAATTTTTCCCTTTCATGATCTGCTATTTTGACCTAGAATTTTCCATTCTCCAGTCATTCGCCTGCTTTTCACCGCTCTCTGAATAACCCTGATACAGGGCTATTCAGAAAGAGGTGAAAACCTTGAGAATGAGTGGAGAATTGAATTCTAGGTCAAAATAGTCAAACCAGAAAAATTCTCCCATTTATCTCACTTTCCAAATTGGCTGTTCATTTTCCTGCCAATTCTCAAGATTTTCACCTCTCTCTGAATATCCCTGATAGTATTATTGAATCATTGTGCTGGCTACACTATCAGGGATATTCAGAGAGAGGTGAAAACCTTGAGAATTGGCAGGAAAATGAACAGCCAATTTGGAAAGTGAGATAAATGGGAGAATTTTTCTGGTTTGACTATTTTGACCTAGAAGTTTAACTTCCAGTCATTCTCCAAGGTTTTCACCTCTTTCTGAATAGCCCTGATACAGGGTCATTCTTCTGCTTTTCACCGCTCTTTGAATAACCCTGATACAGGGCTATTCAGAAAGAGGTGAAAACCTTGAGAATGACAGGAGAAGTTAAAATTCTAGGTCAAAATAGTCGAACCAGAAAAATTCTCCCATTTATCTCACTTTCCAAATTGGCTATTTGGTCTAAATTTTTCAATGGGCTATTTGGTCTAGAATCTGTTTCTCAACTTGTTTCCTCGGCCTGGTTTGCCAGATATGTGAAGCACAGGTGATATAATTTGCTGCTCAGTGTTTGCAGTATTCAGTCTGCATTTTCCCACGGTGATCTGAAAAATCTAGCCTGTAGTGGGTCCTGAGGACTGGAGTTGAGAAACCCTGGTCTAGATTGTTCATTCTCCAGCCAATTCTCAAGGTTTTCACCTCTCTCTCTGAATAACCCTGATAGTGTAGCCAGCACAATGAATCAATATTCAGAGAGAGGTGAAAACCTTGAGAATTGGCAGGAGAATGAACAATCTAGACCAGGGTTTCTCAACTCCAGTCCTCACCTGTGCTTCAGATATCTGGCAAACCAGGCCGAGGAAATGAGTCGAGAAACACTGATTCTAGACCAAATAGCCAATTTGGAAAGTGAGATAAATGGGAGAAATTTTCTGGTTTGACTATTTTGACTTAGAATTTTAACTTCTGTCATTCTCAAGGTTTTCACCTCTTTCTGAATATCCCTGTATCAGGGTTATTTAGAGAGCGGTGAAAAGCAGAAGAATGACCCTGTATCAGGGCGATTCAGAAAGAGGTGAAAACCTTGGAGAATGACTGGAGAAGTTAAACTTCTAGGTCAAAATAGTCAAACCAGAAAAATTCTCCCATTTATCTCACTTTCCAAATTGGCTGTTCATTTTCCTGCCAATTCAAGGTTTTCACCTCTCTCTGAATAACCCTGATATTTTAGGCTCATAAAAAAAAGGTTAAGCCAACACTTGCCCCTGGCAAAACACACACACACACACACACACACACGTGAAAGAAAGGGTGTGTAAAGAGACTGGCACTGTAAGAACACACACACACACACACCGCTCTATATGCTGCCCCTATAACAAAAGTATTAAGAGGAGCCTGGCCACATCCATTAGGTTTCCTTAAAGCACCTATACATTTTGCGTCATTCATATTATACTGAAGGGAAAGCAAGCCACTGACCCAACCTGACATCTGCACACTGCAGGGCAGCACTTTCAGGCACTGACAGGGAGCAAAATGGAGATCTGACACCCCAGCCCAAAGCCAATGACCCATGAAGCACACGCTGTGATCTGACAGCCCTAGTAGAAGAGGAGTTGAGAGAGTCTTGCTGGCAGCTTTGCATCTGCTGAGTCCCCCACCTGTCCTGTCCCTCCCCAGGCAGCCTGGCTAGAGGTACAATACATCATACAGATTGGCAGCTAAGCACTATCTGAACATCAGCACAGAGGAAAGCCATGGCCTCTCTCCCCCATCATTAACCCTCCCCCGTGAGGTCACTTACGTTGCAGCTGGGCAAAGAGGGCTTCCTGCTGCTGCCCCCCCTCAGATCCCTCCTGGGGGGCAGATGTGTTGTGCATTCTTCCAGCCCCAGTTAGCAGACAATAACCAGCCTGGGGTATCCCCAACTGTTGCAGAGCAGGGCACCCCTGTGCCAGGCTCCTGGACTGCAGCTCCCCATGCAGCCAGTCAGAGGTTGTCCATCATGCAATCTTTTCACAGCCTGCATTGGAGGGCTGCCTGACCTATCATTGCCAGGAAGGGGCATGTCTAACTGCTAGACGTCCTGTCAATCAGAGGCAGTCCTCTAATGTAGGGGTTTTCTGGGAATGGCTTGGACCAATGGTGCTTTCCCATTGGTCCAAGCTTTCCCATGCTCTATCAGTGCCTGTCAGTCTGTGCGGCACTAATGAGCAGTGATCTCTGACGTGTGCTGCACACATCTTGAGCAGTTTACTCAATTAGTGCAGCGGGGAAACGTCCTGCTATGCAAATTGCGTAGGCTGGGAAAACTAATGCCTGCAGAGGCAGAGGACGGAGCTGACAGCGGGGGAGCAGGTGAGTTTGTTTTTAGTTTATTAATTTATCACTTAATGGCAGGTGCGGCTGTGCCTCCCTTGCCTCCACTGACTGCACGTCCCTGGAGAAGAAGAGGCTTTAATTAAGGCTAGAAAGATTGCTAATGCTTCACATGCAGTTTTCACCGCAGAAGTAGGAACTCTTGGTGTAGCGGACATACAGACCGACGTGATGGCTTTGAAAACTCAGATGTCGAAAATGATGGAATTGATGACGTTGCTGTCTGTTAGGATTGCTATATGTGGAAAAAAAGTAGGAGCAGTGTCTGCAAAATAAATCACATATACATAGTGCAGACCGCAGATAAATGTATACAATTAATATAGCCCCGCTGGAATCTCACTCACAGAATAAACAAATAGTATAGGCATATAGCAGGTTCTTCTTACCCCTCCTGGATGGAATTGGAGTTGATCACCTCCTGGAGTCCAGATACAAGAACACCATCGGTACCTCCTTCCAAAGAAACATGCCAACAGGTAAGTCCAAGACTAGGGGAGCTTTATAGATTCAGTCCCAGGCTCTTTCTGGTATTTTAAAACAAATTTAATAACATATAAAATTCTAATTAAAGTTGGAACACACTCCAACGCGTTTCGTCCTTATTAAATCAAGGACTTCATCAGGGATAGTGTGTTCTAGCGAGTGTCACAATTTATACTACATCCAGCAACAATCAAGCCTATTGCCAAGTTCCAGGCAATTGAATAATTGCCAACATCGGATTCAATTAATCACTGAAGGTGGAGCACCAAGTGTCCCATGTTGGAACGCATATCCGTTCTCCTTCTTCCTGAAAGTCCACTTCCGGTCAAACCGGAAATGACGTATCGCGAGAAAAAGTCCAATCATCATGTAGTGGGCGCCATCTTGTGAAGGTCAATTCCCGCCTTTACTAACAAAAATAGTTAGATCCAAAAAATCTATTTCACTAGGACGAAACGCGTTGGAGTGTGTTCCAACTTTTATTTTAGTTTTATATGTTATTAAATTTGTTTTAAAATACCAGAAAGAGCCTGGGTCTGAATCTGTAAAGCTTCCCTAGTCCTGGACTTACCTGTTGGCAAGTTTCTTTGGAAGGAGGTACCGATGGTGTTCCTTGTATCTGGACTCCAGGAGGTGATCAACTCCAATTCCATCCAGGAGGGGTAAGAAGAACCTGCTATATGCCTATACTATTTGTTTATTCTGTGAGTGAGATTCCAGCGGGGCTATATTAATTGTATACATTTATCTGCGGTCTGCACTATGTATATGTGATTTATTTTGCAGACACTGCTCCTACTTTTTTCCACATATGTCCTGTAAGCACTGAGGGATCAGTGTGTTGCCTTGGAGGACGCAGGTACGTACAAAGTTATTCTATTAACCACGGGGGTGATCACATCTTTTCTTTTGTATGTTACGATTGCCATACCTGAGGAGGGAGAGGCAGTGCAGAATGTTCCTGCTGGAGAACCCTCTGGTTCCCTGATCTGCTACAACTGTGGGGGGGTTGGCCACTATCGACGTGACTGCCCCAGGCCACCCAAACCGCGAAGAGGATGGAAGTTTCTAGCAGATATACGAATGACAAGAGTGGCTGTGGTTTCTAACAGGGGGGCTTTCAAATGAGCCGCAAGAAGAAAATGTGCCCACACGCTCGTGGAAAAAGATGTTTTGGCTGCGGGGAAATCGATCATTTCAGGGCTCAGTGCCCAAAAAGGAGGCCCGTAAAGAGATCGGTCGAAGAACTCCTGAAGGCCTTGAAGGCGCAGTCGCCTGTCTCGCAAGCGGAAAATTTTGGAGGACCCCGGTTGAGAGAGTAAACTGGGTCCCCACCTTGTACTACTGCAAAGAAGTTCCCTGACAAGTTGATAGGTCCTTCGTCCATCATCCCGGTTCAAGTGGAAGGGGTCTACACAAATGCTCTTCTAGATTCAGGTGCTCAAGTAACTCTGATTTACCGAGACTTCCATCAGAAACATTTGAAGCATATACCCCTAAAGAAGTTGATGGATCTCGAAATCTGGGGTATGGGGACTGAGAGGTTTCCCTATGATGGATATCTACAGGTGAAGCTGGAATTCAGTTCAGCGACCGTTGGACAACCGAGAGTATGTGACACGTTGGTCATTGTGTGTCCTCGTCCCTCGGGAGCTAATCAAAGTTCTATAATAGTGGGGACGAACACTGACTTAGTGAGACATTTTCTAACCCCGCTGGTGAAGGAAGAGAGTCCTGCTCCCAAGAAGGCACACTCGATGTTACGGCCGGTATGTCAACGGATGGTTGAAGAACAGAGAGCCCCTGCAGAAGTGAGGCGGCTGAGGAAAACGGAAGGGACAGAGAAGGTTATACAATCCAGAGAAGTCCCTGAAATAATCTCTGCAAGAGTTTTGAAACGGACAAGTGGAAGAGTTTCCGTCAACGTATGTAATGTGTCTGACTCTTCAGTAAATTTGAAGGCACGGATGTCAATCGGGCGAGTGGCTTCTGTTAAGCCCCTCTCCACTACCGATCTAGGGGGGGAGTGAATAAAGCGATTCCAGGTGAACGGTTCTACCCTAAAAATGCTCCTATCTCGTTCAAGCGGAAGAAGCGGGTTCAGTCTCCAATACTCAAGTCGGAAAATTCGTTCTCCAAGAGCACTAAACACTGCATTCGTCTCCAGGATGATAATCCTTCTCGAGAAAGGTCAAGACGAGCTTCATCGAGAGGCCTAGTGAACTGAAAAGAACCAAAGGAGTGGTTGGAGCAGAGGGAAAGAGAGTCATGGCTGCGGGTGTTCCTGAACTATATTGTAACCCTGCACAAAGAAAGCTGTTACGACTGTGCCAAGGTTGCCCAAAGTGTCTGCCACGCTAGCTGAGGTAGCTAGGGACATGAGTCAGCTTGAGGATGTATATCTGACCCATTATATGTTTGCTACTGAGCCTGAATGTATTGTTTAATGTAAATATTGCAATGTTATGTATCCGTTACATGCCCTTGGGAGGACCCAAGAGTTTAGGGGGGGAGAGTGTAGCACTGCTTTAAAAATGTGATCTGGTGCAATGAACTGTTGCTACCACTAGAGGGAGACAGAGACATTGTGGACTATGCTGGACAAAAACGAACTCCATCTCCCAGAGACCTTGGCAAGGGGAACAGGAAGGGGGGTGTGCTGGGCAGGAAAGACATCAGCAGCCTCATGCAAGGCATGGGCAGTGTGAGCAGAGCCACGAGAGATGTAGGACACACGCTGGGGCTGTTAAGGATTGAAACCAGGCCGGAGTGTGGATGTTGCTACAGTCGTGTTGGAGATCGTGCTGTTACCTATATACCTAGCCCTGAGCATTTGGGAGAACAGAGCGAGCAGCGAGAGAGAGCAGTCGCAGGTGATACTTCTGGGATCCTGACAGAGTTAGAGCGCAGAGAGACGGCGGCATCCAATATTGCAGTGATCGGAGAGAGAGTGTGCATCGGCCGGCTGTGTATTACGCTGAACTGTTCTTGACAAAGTGCGGTTTGGGAGAAGAAGGACATTGTGTGAGGAGAGGCTGCAAACCGGAGGGGAGTGCTGGCGGCCTATGTGAACGTGTTCTGGCAGAGGAGAACCAGATCGGGAGTGCAGGCGTTAACAGCATCGGGTTCCAAGTGGCAGCGAGGACAGATTCTCTTGATCGAGATCCCTTTCTCCAGCATTCATCAGTCCAGGACAAGCGGTTACACCGGATGGGTGAGAAGGCTTCGGCCTGGTGAAAACGCAGAATATTGCACTTGTTTATTTGTTTCTTTAAGGGCCCCAACGGTGACTAGTCGAAGATTGTTTTTGTTTCATTCACTGGCCAGTTGAACACAGTACCCAGGTACCCTAGACAACACACACATATATCTTTTTGAGCCATTTTCATGGGACTTACACTCCAGAACTGAGGGGGTTTACCGGTTTCTTTTACCGCCGTGTGTTTTTCCCGCGTTACGAATTCTTGTTACTCAAATACCGTACATGCGTATTATATGCTGCTTTATTGGGGTCAGTAAAGAATATAATATAGAAAAATCCACAACAGTGCTGGTGTATAGTTATTTCCTAGGGCGGTGAGACTATCCCGAGGTTTATTCAGCGGCTCCTTAGGGGGTGAGCGCTACACATGTTTATTCCCTTTGTGTGTATTGGAACAAAACAGAAAAAGGGAGGAAAAAAAAGCAAATTGGACATAATGTCACACAAAACTCCAAAAGTGGGCTGGACAAAATTCTTGGCACCCTTTCAAAATTGTGGATAAATAAGATTGTTTGAAGCATGTGATGCTCCTGTAAACTCACCTGGGGCAAGTAACAGGTGTGGGCAATGTAAAAATCACACCTGAAAGCAGATTAAAAGGAGAGAAGTTCACTTAGTCTTTACATTGTGTGTCTGCGTGTGCCACACTAAGCATGGACAACAGAAAGAGGAGTAGAGAACTGTCTGAGGACTTGAGAACCAAAATTGTGGAAAAATATCAACAAACTCAAGGTTACAAGTCCATCTCAGAGATCTAGATTTGCCTTTGTCCACAGTGCGCAACATTATCAAGACGTTTGCAACCCATGGCACTGTAGCTAATCTCTCTGGGCGTGGACGGAAGAGAAAAATTGATGATAGGTTGCAACACATGATAGTCCAGATGGTGGATAAGCAGCCCCAAACAAGTTCCAAAGAAATTCAAGCTGTCCTACAGGCTCAGGGAGCATCAGTGTCAGCGCGAACTATCCGTCGACATTTAAATGAAATGAAACGCTATGGCAGGAGACCCAGGAGGACCCCACTGCTGACACAGACACATAAAAAAGCAAGACTATAGTTTGCCAAAATGTACTTGAGTAAGCCAAAATCCTTCTGGGCAAACGTCTTGTGGACAGATGAGACCAAAATAGAGCTTTTTGGTAAAGCACATCATTCTACTGTTTACTGAAAACGGAATGAGGCCTACAAAGAAAAGAACACAGTACCTACAGTGAAATATGGTGGAGGTTCAATGATGTTTTGGGGTTGTTTTGCTGCCTCTGGCACTGGGTGCCTTGAATGTGTGCAAGGCATCATGAAATCTGAGGATTACCAAAGGATTTTGGGTCACACTGTAGAGCTCAGTGTCAGAAAGCTGGGTTTGCGTCCGAGAGCTTGGGTCTTCCAGCAGGACAATGACCCCAAACATACGTCAAAAAGCATTCAGAAATGGATGGCAACAAAGCGCTGGAGAGTTCTGAAGTGGCCAGCAATGAGTCCAGATCTAAATCCCAATTTTGGAGTTTTGTGTGACATTATGTCCAATTTGCTTTTTGCTCCCTTTTTTGTTTTGTTCCAATACACACAAAGGGAATAAACATGTGTATTGCAAAACATGTGTTACTGCAATACTTTTCTGTGAGAAATACTTGATTTTCTGGAAAAATGTATGGGGTGCCAACAATTTCGGCCATGACTGTATTACATTGTTTATTACTTTCGTTTTTGGCTTGGTTTAGTTATATATTAAGGGCTAATGGGCAGGTTTCATCCCTCAAGGTATACATTTTATTTTTTCCTTTATTAATGGCATTTTAGGAGTTAATGGGTAGGCGCCATGCCTCACAGTGTATATATTTCATGTATACTCTTGATAACTGGCCTCTTATGAGTTAATGGATAGGCTGCATGCCCCACAGTTTATTCATTTCATGTTTTCCCTTAATGGCATTTTAGAGGTTAATGGGTAGGCTACATGCCTCACTGTCAGGTATTGTACCGGGGTGGTACCAAAGTGGCAGGATACTGAGCCCAGGAAGTGGTGATGCACCAGTACATGGATGTGCGGTGAGTTGCTGCAGGAAGCAGCAGAACAATTGGTTTGGAGGTGAGGAACAGGACACGTACAGTGATTGACAATAGGGAAGAAGGAAACAAACAAGGACAATGGGATCTTGGACACATTGGATACTGGAGGGTACGGAGACACAAGAAAGGCTGGTAACGATGGCAAGGTTTGGGGTTCTTGATAATGCAGCAGAGCCACAGCAGAGGTCCTCTCTCACTGGTAGTGGTTTGGCAATACTGGAGCAAGGAGGAGAGGGGGTCTGGCCCTTTATTCAGGTAAGTCATGTGACCTATGGTGTCTGTGTCTGTTTTAACTGAATATGTGCTGGATCTCAGCGCTGGAAATGAGCAGCACGGGAATGAAGCTGCCCTCAAGTGCAGGTACAGATCAGATGCACAATACTTGAAGGGGCTGCCAAGTCATGGTTCAGGAATCTGACACTCACATTCTATTCATTTAACGCTTTTCCCTTGATTAATGGCATTTTATGGGATTAATGGGTAGGCTACATGCTTCACAGTGTATTCATGATTTAATGATTTCCGTTGATTAATGGCATTTTAGGGTTAATGGCTACATGCCACACTATTATTTTTATTGTATTTCCCTGCTTTAAAGGAGTTTTAGGGGTTTATTATGGAAGTTAGACTCTATAGGGTCTATTCACCTTTAAATCCTTTGCTTTTTGTCACATTTCGGGGAATCAATTTCGCCGAAAATATGGTGAATTCCCTATTTAGCGAATGGTCACTTTAATTTGCGACAATTGGAGTCACTGAATCAGGTATCGGACGTTGGCAAAAACCACCGAATTGCAGCAAAGAAAATATGGAATTTATGTATCAGGTTAATACAACATAAAGGTATCATTGCATCACATTACTCGGGGGTTTTGAAATCTTATTTATATATACTTACTTAGGTTTTTCAGGGGCGTGATTTAGTGGCGAAAATTATTAACGCCCCCCTGTTTTGACTGTGGTATCTTATGTGCCCCCCTATATATTGTTCCTAGAGTCGCCACTGCACCTTGAGCTGGATGTGGGCTCAATAAAATGTTAGTTGGATGTGTATATATGTAATACCAACATCTGAACTTACTTACTGCGCAATTCCTGTTTTTCATCTCTCCTGCAGCTCTTCTGGGAGACATTATACTTACAAGGGGTGATTTCTGGAAGAAGGAATATCTGAACCCCTTTTATGGACATGTATTGTATATAGTTTCTGCTAACCAGTAGGCCTAGGCTAACTGGCGCTGCATTGATTTTTGTATTGTTTACAGTATTTTATTAGGCAAGATAATAAAAAAATAGAAAATGTTATAATATTACATATAATAAAAATTAAATATATCATTCAATACTACTATTATTAATTTTTAGTTATTTTTGCAACATAATATTTAAAACTGTAATACAGACTACCAGTCACTTCGGTAATAGAATTAAAATTATGATAAATATGATCAGTGTGACTGTGTATTTGTATGTCTTAAAGGGTCGGTACCACCAAAAAATAAAATCTTATTTTATTTAGTTTTTGTTGCTGATATCTTCCATGTACTTTGTTTTTCTCATGTTTGTTTCTCACAAATGGTATTTACTGGCAGTGAACAGGTGGGGAATACCCAGCCAGAATCTGCGCGCGCAGTCTTGTTAGCGCTAGGCAGTGCTAATTGTAGCGTTCGGATGTGTAATGTTTGTGCATCGCACAGGTGCGCTAACTGATCGTGTGACTGAAAATATGTGAACTTTGTACTTGGCAGGTTCTAGCATTTACCGCCACGTGCTAATTTTTGGCTGTCGCGCTTGCATTTTACCGCGAACAAGCGGATAGGGTCAATAGTGGGGGGGGGGAGTGACACATATAGAGTAAAATATTTTCTTAACTAAACAACCAAGAGAAAAACAAGGCACATGTAAGATATTAGCAACATAAAATATACACAACAAGGATATTTCATTTTTTGGAGGTATTGCCCCTTTATATTCAAATCAAAACTGTACAAATAAAACCAGAAGGGTGTGTGAGCTGTTGGACGCAAATATATAAAATCAAACATACAAACGTCATATATGAAGTTCAATAATAGAAAAAACCTTTAGTGGAAGTTTAAACCAAAAATGCTGCTCTCTTTTGGGTACCAAAGGGATGTGCTACTTAAAGATAATCTTGGTGATAACATGGTAGAATGAGACTAGAACAGTATGGGACAAAAAGCAATTGTAGGTTTGTTTATGGAGGTTAGATCACATTCATAAAACCTGTATTCTAACCCCTTCACTATCGAGATCAAGATATCTCCGGCTTCAAAGGCACCATCAGGTGCCCCATTATCGAGATATCTCAATCTGTAGATCTGCAACCCAAAAAACAAATGAAATTCCTTATAATGTCCAAAGAGCTAAAACTATCAGGGTTATTCAGAAAGATTAGAAATGTCGCTGCACGTTCAGTGACCTTTCCTTCCCCGCATTTAGGGGCGATTCAGCGATTCTAGTTCGCCGACCCTGCGGTGTATTCAGCAAGCACCGCAGGGCCCCCTTTAGTGCAGGGAAAACCCGCCGCAAACCTGCAGAACACTCACCGAAAACCCGCAGAAACGCCACAAAAACCCTGCCGAACACGGCGGAAAAACCCGATGAGCTGCCGATCACAGTGCAGAGCAGCTGCCGGAAAAACCCGTCAAGCAGATGAACGTGGTAAAAATAAAAAAACAGTACGCTTGAAAGTTTCAAAATTTAAACGCTGTTTGCAAAAAAACTACTGAACGAAAATGTCTGGAATTTACATATAAGATCTTATGAATTATACTAAAAGGTATGTTACAGAAAAAAGAAAATATGATTAAAAAAAAACGGCAAAACTTTTTTCTGTTATCAACGTCAGAATATTTGGACAGGTCAAACAGAAGTGGTAACTTCCATTATTAGGAAGTAATTAGAGGTTCAGAGTGATAAGTGCTCAAGATGAACAGCATGCTGTCAAGGGTGGGAATTATGCACACAGCAAAGGCAAATAATAATAAAGGATATAGTGCTGTTGTTATATACAGTGTGAAATTTGTTTATAAATAAAATGTAGAACAAATTGGAAGGGCTTATCGCTTGGGACGACTACTCCTGCTGAAACACTCGAGGCCTAGCCCTGTCATTGTGAAATTTCTCAATTATCAAGATGCAATCAAAATTCTTGCAGCCTACAAAAAGCTCACATCACTTATCAACAGCTAAAAATTTTGATTTTCAGAGATTTCTCCTCTCAGGTCACGCAGAGGCGTTGGGCGTCCACGCAGCTCTGTATCACAAAGGCATCAAATTTCCCCTTCATGCCCAGCTACACCACGCTTTCAAATAAGTAGCAAATCTCTCTCCACATCTCTCTCCACAACCACAGCTAGCGTGGCGGACCTCTTCCTCTGCCACGTCATACTGAATTGGGAGAATGGACAACCCCCTTCTCTGTCACTGTTGATATCCCCACAAACCTCATAAAATGTTCACTTTTTATATTGCTCTCTCGTTTTTCACTTTGTATATAGTTGCCTTCAAATTGCAAAAAAAAAGTATGTGGAGCTGGTGCATTATATACAGTGTGATCTGTTTATTAATAGGATGTAGATCTGGTAATTCATATATGATATCTATCAGGGTTATTCAGAGCGCAGTGAAAAGCAGGAGAATGACTGGAGAATGGAAAATTCTAGGTCAAAATAGCCAAACCAGAAACATTCTCCCATTCATCTCACTTTCCAAATTGGCTATTTTGACCTAGAATTTTCCATTCTCCAGTCATTCTCCTGCTTTTCACCGCTCTCTGAATAACCCTGTATATGTAAGTATACAGTGGCAAGAAAAAGTATGTGAACCCTTTGGGATTACGTGGAGTTTTGCATGAATTGGTCATGAAATGTGCTCTGATCTTCATCTAAGTCACAACAATTTGAAAAACACAGTCTGCTTAAAATAATACAACACAAACATTATATGTTTTCATGTTTTTATTGAACAGAACATGTAAACATTCACAGTGCATGGTGGAAAATGTATGTGAACCTTTGGACTTAATAACTGGTTGACCCTCCTTTGGCAGCAATAATCTCAACCAAACGTTTCCTGTAGTTGCAGATCAGACCTGCACAACGATCTGGAGTAATTTTGGACCACTCCTCTTCACAAAACTGTTTCAGTGTAGCAATATTCTTGGGATGTCTGGTGTGAATCGCTCTCTTAAGGTCATGCCACAGCATTTCAATCGGGTTGAGGTCAGGACTCTGACTGGGCCACGCCAGAAGGCGTATTTTGTTTTGTTGAAGCCATTCTTTTGTTGAATTACTTGTATGCTTTGGGTCATTGTCCTGTTGCATCACCCATCCTCTGCGGAGCTTCAGTTGGCGGACAGATGGTCTTACGTTTTCCTGCAAAATGTCTTGATAAACTCTGGAATTCATTTTTCCATCAATGACAACAATCCGTCCAGGCCCTGAGGCAGCAAAGCAGCCCCAAACCATGATGCTCCCTCCGCCATGTTTTACAGTGGGGATGAGGTTTTGATGTTGGTGTGCTGTGCCTATTTTTCTCCAAATATAGTGTTGTGTGTTTTTTCCAAACAACTCAATTTTGGTTTCATCTGTCCACAGAATATTTTGCCAGTAGTGCTGTGGAACATCCAGGTGCCCTTTTGCAAACTTCAAACGTGCTGCAATATTCTTTTTGGACAGCAATGGCTTCCTCCATGGTGTCCTCCAATGTACTCCATTCTTGTTTAATATTTTCCTTATTGTAGATGTGTCAACATAAATGTTAGTGTAACGGATCCTCTACCCTGCAGGGGTAGCTCCGTCTGCGGCGCTGGGTCTTGCTGGAGAGCTTAGCCGGGTAGCGAGCTAGCAAGGTGGGAGAGAGATTGTCAGCGGTCCCTGGATGGTCTAGAAGCGAAGGATTCAGTAAAGCTGGCTTCTTTAGTGATTATGCCCTCCCCAAATACTCGTCGTGACTCAGTACAGGTTTGAAGGTAAATCAGAGTGTTTAATGACAAGCAGAACATACACGGTCCTTTTATATGGTACAGTCCCATTGTTCTCTCTCCATGCCCGCCCCCAGACCCCTGGAGTGAATTCTGCACAGTGGCTAGCCATAGCCCAGGTTCTGATTGGTTGGTTCCAAGACCATTGAGAGGACCTGAAAGAAGCCTGCAGTCTTCACTTGGGTCCACTGGTTGTATGCAGGTGCAGTCTTGACCTCACAGTGACCACATACAGTGATTTACATAACCCATTGTAAAGGGAATCAGATAGTGGGTGGCTGAGACAATGTGACTCACAGCCTTTCAGAACAGGTAAACAGATAACAGATAAACGAAGAGAAAGCACCTTTGCATAATCCACAAGTTACACAAACCTATTGTACATTCTATACGAAGGAAAGCATTTGACTCTAGTGGCGGGTAGTGTTTTTAAAAACCACATTTAACTAAAGAAATATAAGTCTATTTAAAACTAAAAATTAGCAATTGACAATACATTTAAAACCACACAATATAACTGAGCATAAACTAGCAGGATCGGTGCAGGGGAAAAACATGATTAATTAGAAGTCTAGCAACAGTTTTACATTAAATCTAACAAAGGAAATAAGTTTCCATAAATAAAGGGTAAACGAAATATAACAAAATGAGAATGAAATTAAACTAAATAAATCCTGTGGCGGCCGTTCCGTCACAGTTAGCATGTGCCAGAGATTTCTGTAAGTCTTTAGCTGACACTCTAGGATTCTTCTTTACCTCATTAAGCATTCTGCATTCTTGCAGTCATCTTTGCAGGACGACCACGCCTAGGGAGAGTAGCAACAGTCCTGAACTTTCTCCATTTGTAGACAGTCTGTCTTACCGTGGACACATGAACATCAAGGCTTTTGGATATACTTTTGTAACCCTTTCCAGCTTCATGCAAGTCAACAATTCTTGATCGTAGGTCTTCTGAGCGCTCTTTTCTGCGAGGCATGGTTCACGTCAGGCAGTGCTTCTTGAAACCAGTAAACCCAAAACTGGTGTGTGTTTTTAAAGGGCAGGACAGCTGTCAGCAACACATCCAATAATATCACACTGATTGGACTCAAGGTTGGCTCACTCCTGGCTCCAATTAGCTCTTGGAGAGGTCATTAGGCTAGGGGTTCACCTACTTTTTCCACCCTGCACTGTGAATGTTTACATGTTCTGTTCAATAAACACATGAAAACATATAATGTTTGTGTTGTATTATTTTAAGCAGACTGTGTTTTTCAAATTGTTGTGACTTAGATGACGATCAGAGCACATTTTATAGCCAATTCATGCAAAACTCCACGTAATCCCAAAGGGTTCACATACTTTTTCTTGCCACTGTATGTAGAGCTGGTGATTTATTTACAGTGCAATATCTCTATATAAATAGGATGTAGAGATTGTGATTTATATACAGTCAGGGTTATTCAGAGAAAGGTGGAAACCAGGAGAATGACTTGAGAAGTGAAAATTATAGCAGGGTTATTCAGAGAAAGCTGAAACTCAGGAGAAGGACTAGAGAATTGAAAATTCTAGGTCAAAATAGCCAAACAAGAAAAATTCTCCCATTTATCTCACTTTCCATATTGGCTATTTGGTCTAGATTGTTCTCTTCTCCTGCCAGTTTTCCTGTTTTTCACCTTTCTCTGAATAACTCTGAATGTTTATTCTGTGTATAAATGGATGTATTGACTGATATTTATAGTGTGTTATAGGATCTAGGCATGACTGGCGAATCGAGCAGCCTGCCCTGTAATGGCTGCTAGCCTCCTGGATACTTGCGGTGGCGCATCAGCGCCGCCGCGAGTATCACCTCCGATTCGATTGGACTTCATGGCGGGTTGTGCTTCCAGGCCATGTGATCTTGCTCTTGTGAGATCATGCATGGCCATGGAGGGAAAAGAGGTGAGTATCTGATTTTTGGGGGGCTTTTCGGCTGGTGATAACTGATTCGGAATCAGTTAGTACCAGCTTAGAACTGTAGCTAACTTTTCAGTTAGCCGCAGCGGTGAGTAGTTAGCGTTTGGACTAAATGATCCTAACGCTAATTGCTCTTTGCGCTCCCCATGTTAAGTATAGGGAGTGCAAAGTACAGTAAGCTTGTGCTAGAAAGCACTATTACCGATACGCTAATGGATTTTTTAACCCGTTAGCGATCGGGATCTTATCTGGGTGTCACGCTATCGCTCACTTATGTGAGCTCTAGCCCTAGTGTTAAGGAGGTGATAGGGCCCTTAGTGTCATATCTGACTTGGTATTTCCATCTTAAACTACATAGATTTGAAATGTCTCAGCAGACGGTTATACATTATAGGTGAAGTCTCACACACCACCTATTGAAAATGAACCTTCTGCCACTGTGAACAAAATAATGCAAACTGCTAATTTCTGCAGGGTTTTCAGTGAAGAGGGTCACCTGGCATCCTGGTGTGATATGTCCAAATTTTAGGCCCATGTCAGACGAAAGCAGTGATCACGTCTGTGTTGCCGCCCAGTTTAACGTCCGTCGTAGCATAAAATTATGATCAATAGAGACCCACCCATGAAGTACGTCCGCACAGGAGTGCGGACACACAGCACACGTGGTACAGGACGCAATTTAGGCAAGATCGTCAAACCGCTAGGACGGACGCACAGAGTACGCCACGTCCTCGTAGCTTTGTGTGTGCGTGATGGAACGTAGTCAGACAGACTGCATTTTGACATCCAGCATTTTTGACGGACAAAATGTTTTTTCATACCATGTATCAATTTTTTTCATTTTACATATTAATATTATTTCCCATCTACATCAGTCAAAAAAAAAGGACCGTGTGGTGTCTACAGTATCATCAGTCAGAAAGTACGTCAGTTGTGCACGGACGCATAGTGTGCTCAGAATGCGTTCGTCTGACATTAGCCTAAGTGTGTATGATGAATATGTAGTTGTGTTCTAGGCACAGGGCCGCCATCAGGGCATTACGCCCAATGCTGCCGTAAGGGGCCCGGGTCCGGTGGGGGCCCTGGCCGCCGGGGCCCGGGGGGGATCCCGGGCCCCCGACGGCAGCGGCGTCGCCCTTTAACAGCTCCGGTATCGGACTCGATGAGTCCGAATCCAGAGCTGTGTCCCTGCTGCTGCTGCAGGAGCTGGAGGAGACACTGTGTCTCCTCCGGCTCCTGGCAGCTTCACTTCCTGGCTGGGCGGGGCCAAGCAGCGTGTGAGGGGCCTCCCAAGCACGTTGCTTTGGCTCCACCCCTCCACTCAGTGAAGCTGCGCCCCGGAGCTGGAGGGACCGGGAAGAAGACAGAAGAAAAGAAGAGAAGAAGAGAAGAAGATTAAAGAAAAGGTGAAGAAAAGAAGAGCTGAAGAGCAGAAGACAGAAGAAAAGAAGATAGAAGACAGCGAGTGGTGAGCCAGGGCCCAGACCCTAAGACCCAGGGCCCAGACCCCTAGGCCCAAACCCAGGGCCCAGACCCCAAGGCTCAGGACCCAGACCCTAAGGCCCAGACCCAGGGCCCAGACCCCAAGGCCCAGACCCAGGGCCCAGACCCCAGGGCCCAGACCCAGGGCCCAGACCCCTAGGCCCAGACCCCTAGGCCCAGACCCCTAGGCCCAAACCCCTAGGCCCAAATCCAGGGCCCAGACCCCAAGGCCCAGACCCAGGGCCCAAACCCAGGGCCCAGACCCCTAGGCCCAAACCCAGGGCCCAGACCCCAGGGCCCAGACCCTAGGGCCCAGACCCAGGGCCCAGACCCTAGGGCCCAGACCCTAAGACCCAGGGCCCAGACCCCTAGGCCCAAACCCAGGGCCCAGACCCCAAGACCCAGGGCCCAGACCCTATGGACCAGACCCAGGGCAAATGCCCAGGGCCCAGACCCAAAGCCCAAACCCAGGGCCCAGACCCAGGGCCCAGACCCTATGGCCCAGACCCAGGGCAAAGGCCCAGAGCCCAGACCCAGGGTCCAGACCCCTAGGCCCAACCCATGGCCCAGACCCCAAGGCCCAAACCCAGGGCCCAGACCCCCTAGACCCAAACCCAGGGCCCAGACCCCCTAGACCCAAACCCAGGGCCCAGACCCTAAGGCCCAGACCCCTAGGCCCAAACCCAGGGCCCAGACCCAAGGCCCAGATCCTGGGCCCAGACCCCGGGCCCAGACCCCTAGTCCAAACCCAGGGCCCAGACCCCAGGACCCAGACCCCAAGGCCCACCAGACCCCAAAGCCCAAACCCAGGGCCCAGACCCTAGGGCCCAGACCCCAAAGCCCAAACCCAGGGCCCAGACCCGAGGGCCCAGACCCTAAGGCCCAGACCCAGGGCCCAGACCCAAGGCCCAAACCCAGGGACCAGACCCCAAGGCCCAGGGCCCAGACCCTAGGGCCCAAACCCTGGGCCCAAGGCCCAGACCCAGGGCCCAGACCCTGGGCCCAGACCCCAGACCCCAAGGCCCAGACCCAGGGCCCAGACCCTAAGGCCCAAACCCAGGGCCCAGACCCCAAGGCCCAGGACCCAGACCCCAAGGCCCAGACCCAGGGCCCAGACCCTATGGCCCAGACCCAGGTCAAAGGCCCAGGGCCCAGACCCCTAGGCCCAGACCCCTAGGCCCAAACCCATGGCCCAGGACCCAGACCCTAAGGCCCAGACCCAGGGCCCAGACCCCAAAGCCCAAACCCAGGGCCCAGACCCCAAGGCCAAGACCCAGGGCCCAGACCCAGGGCCCAGACCCCAGGGCCCAGACCCTGGGCCCAGACCCCAGACCCAGGGCCCAGACCCCCTAGGCCCAAACCCAGGGCCCAGACCCTAAGGCCCAGACCCAGGGCCCAGACCCCTGGGCCCAGACCCAAGGCCCAGACCCAGGGCACAGACCCCTTGCCCAGACCCAAGGCCCAGACCCTGGGCCCAGACCCCCTAGGCCCAAACCCAGGGCCCAGACCCTAAGGCCCAGACCCAGGGCCCAGACCCCCTAGGCCCAAACCCAGGGCCCAGACCCTAAGACCCAGGGCCCAGACCCCTATGCCCAAACCCAGGGCCCAGACCCTGGGCCCAGACCCCTAGGCCAAACCCAGGGCCCAGACCACAGGACCCAGAACCTAAGGCCCAGACCCAGGGCCCAGACCCCAGGACCCAGACCCCAAGGCCCAGACCCCAAAGTCCAAACCCAGGGCCCAGACCCTAGGGACCAGACCCCAAAGCCCAAACCCAGGGCCCAGACCCTAGGGCCCAGACCCCAAAGCCCAAACCCAGGGCCCAGACCCTAGGGCCCAGACCCTAAGGCCCAGACCCAGGGCCCAGATCCAAGGCCCAAACCCAGGGACCAGACCCCAAGGCCCAGGGCCCAGACCCTGGGCCCAGATCCCAGACCCCAAGGCCCAGACCCAGGGCCCAGACCCTGGGCCCAGACCCTTGGCCCAGATCCCAGACCCCAAGGCCCAGACCCAGGGCCCAGACCCTAAGGCCCAAACCCAGGGCCCAGACCCCAAGGCCCAGACCCAGGGCCCAGACCCTATGCCCCAGACCCAGGGCAAATGCCCTGGGCCCAGACCCCAAGACCCAAAGCCCAAACCCTATGGCCCAGACCCAGGTCAAAGGCCCAGGGCCCAGACCCCTAGGCCCAGACCCCTAGGCCCAAACCCATGGCCCAGGACCCAGACCCTAAGGCCCAGACCCAGGGCCCAGAACCCAAAGCCCAAACCCAGGGCCCAGACCCCAGGGCCCAGACCCTGGGCCCAGACCCCAGACCCAGGGCCAGACCCCCTAGACCCAAACCCAGGGCCCAGACCCTAAGGCCCAGACCCAGGGCCCAGACCCCTAGGCCCAGACCCAGGGCCCAGACACAAGGCCCAGACCCAGGGCCCAGACCCCAAGGCCCAGACCCAAGGCCCAGACCCTGGGCCCAGACCCCCTAGGCCCAAACCCAGGGCCCAGACCCTAAGACCCAGGGCCCAGACCCCTAGGCCAAACCCAGGGCCCAGACCACAGGACCCAGAACCTAAGGCCCAGAACCAGGGCCCAGACCCAGGGCCCAGACCCAGGGCCCAGACCCCAAGGCCCAGACCCCAAAGCCCAAATACAGACCCAGGGCCCAGACCCTAGGGTCCAGACCCCATACCCAGGGCCCAGACCCCAAGGCCCAGGACCCAGACCCTAAGGCCCAGACCCAGGGCCCAGACCCCAAGGCCCAGATCCAGGGCCCAGACCCCAGACCCTAGGGCCCAGACCCTAAGGCCCAGACCCAGGGCCCAGGCCCCAAGGCCCAGATCCAGGGCCCAGACCCCAGACCCTAGGGCCCAGACCCTAAGGCCCAGACATAGGGCCCAGACCCCAAGGCCCAGACCCAGGGCCCAAGGCCCAGACCCAGGGCCCAGAACCTGGGCCCAGACCCCAGGGCCCAGACCCCAAGGCCCAAACCCAGGGCCCAGACTCCTAGGCCCAGACCCCTAGGCCCAAACCCAGGGCCCAGACCCCAAGGCCCAAACCCAGGGCCCAGACCCCAAGGCCCAGGACCCAGACCCCAAGACCCAGGGCCCAGACCCCAAAGCCCAAACCCTAGGCCCAGACCGCAGGGCCCAGACCCCAAGGCCCAGACCCCAGGGCCCAGACCCCAAAACCCAGGGCCCAGACCCCTAGGCCCAAACCCAGGGCCCAGACCCCAAGGCCCAGAACCCAGGGCCCAGACCAAGGCCCAGACCCAGGGCCCAGACCCCAAGGCCCAGGGACCAGACCCAGAGACCAGGGCCCAGGCTAGACCCCAGGGACCAGACCCCAGGCCAGACCCAGGGACCAGGCCCAGACCTCAGGGCCGGGACCTCAGGGACCAGACCTCAGGGACCAGACCTCAGGGACCAGACCCCAAGGCCCAGTCCCAGGGACCAGACCCAGGGCCCAGGCCCAGACCCAGACCCAAAGGCCATCATACACAGCCCGTTTCTGTGAGATTTATTGCTGTGGATTCTGTGATACGTTCAGACACACCGCTCATTACTGTGAGTTTTATTGCTGTGGATACTGTGATAAACTAATACACACTGCACATTACTGGGAGTTTTATTGCTGTGGTGCTATGTTATGTCCTTTTTTTTTGAAGGGGAGAAAAGCTGTTAGAGGTTGAGGGGGGGCCCCATCATTTCTGATGGCTGCCCTGTCTAGGCAGCACACTCCATCTTTGTTTTGTGACACATGCAAGTTTGTTTGCAATAAAGGAATGCTTAGATAGTATTTTGATACAAAATAAATGTTGTGCTCTATACAGTTGTATCTGTAGGTCAGGCTTGCTTGTTTTTTCCTTTATTAATCAATCCCATGCTGCAAAGTGTGATCAATACCTGGACAGTTGGCAAGTACAGAAACAGGAAGTACTGATTGTCAAGCATCACGTACACCAACAGTCATGTAGCGTCTTCACTTCAGTGGATGGTGCTTTTTACTGTGACGTTTTTTACTTTGGAATTAAAATTTTAAAGTTCTTTGCGGTGATTTTGTAGTGCTGACAATTTCATAAGAAAGCAGTGACATTTCAGCAATGTCGAGAATGGTGCAATGAAGACATTAGCCCATATATAGGTTTAGAAGTGGCTTCAGAATGCGAGTTGAATCAGGGGTGTTTTGGCTGGTCAAATTTAAAACAGGGTTATAATAGACTTAAAGATATTTCTTTTTGGAATTAAGGGGATCTTATGGTACCTGTTTCTTATGCGACTGTGGACTGTAACTGCAATCTGACAACAGTGTACCCACCCCACCCCCACCCCCACTGTAACGTCACACAAAGTTATGTTATCAATGCTTTGGTGTTTATCTTTTTAATCATAGAAATATTTGTTTCTGAACATTTTTATTTCGAACGCACGGCTACATTGATGGGTGAACTGCCACAAAAATGAAATAATCACTAGATTAATATAGTGTAAAGCTCTATAGCAGGGGTCAGAAATCTTGACCCTCCAGCTGTTTCGGAACTACAGTCAGGTCCAGAAATATTGGGACATCGACACAATTCTAACATCTTTGGCTCTACACACCACCACAATGGAGTTGGAATGAAACAAACACAATGTGCTTTAACTGCAGACTGTCAGCTTTAATTTGAGGGTATGTACATCCAACTCAGGTGACCGGTGTAGGACTTACAGCCGTTTGCAGATGTGCCTCCCACTTGTTAAGGGACCAAACGTAATGGGACAATTGGCTTCTCAGCTGTTCTATGGTCAGGTTTGTGATATTCCCTCATTACCCCAATTACAATGTGCAGATAGCACACTTGAAATGAACTCTGGGCCTTCTATTTGCATTTGGAATCTGTTGCTGTCAACTCTCAAGATGAGATCCAAAGAGCTGTCACTATCAGTGAAGCAAGCCATCATTAGGCTTAATAAACAAAACAAACCCATCAGAGAGATAGCAAGAACATTAGACATGGCCAAATGGCCAAAACAGCTGTTTGGAACATTCTCAAAAAGAAGGAATGCACCAGTGAGCTCAGCAACACCAAAAGACCCGGGAGACCACGGAAAACAACTGTGGTGGATGACCGAAGAATTCTTTCCCTGGTGAAGAAAACACCCTTCACGCCAGTTGGCCAGATCAAGAACACTCTCCAGGAGGTAGGTGTATGTGTCAAAGTCAACAGTCAAGAGAAGACTTCACCAGAGTGATGGGAAGAGAAGAGTATGGAGAAGGAAAGGAACTGCTAATGATTCTAAGCATACCACCTCATCAGTGAAGCATGGTGGTGGTAGTGTCATGGCGAGGGCATGTATGGCTGCCAATGGAACTGGTTCTCTTGTATTTATTGATGATGTGACTGCTGACAAAAGCAGCAGGATGAATTCTGAAGTGTTTCGGGCAATATTATCTGCTCACATTCAGCCAAATGCTGCAGAACTCATTAGACGGCGCTTCACAGTGCAGATGGACAATGACCCAAAGCATACTGCAAAAGCAACCAAAGAGTTTTTGAAGGGACAGAAGTGGAATGTTATGCAATGGCCAAGTCAATCACCTGACCTGTATCCCATTGAGCATGCATTTCACTTGCTGAAGACAAAACTGAAGGGAAAATGCCCCAAGAACAAGCAGGAACTGAAGACAGTTGCAGTAGAGGCCTGGCAGAGCATCACCAGGGATGAAACCCAGCGTCTGGTGATGTCTATGCGTTCCAGACTTCAGGCTGTGATTGACTGCAAAGGATTTGCAACCAAGTATTAAGAAGGGAAAGTTTGATTTATGATTATTATTCTGTCCCATTGCTTTTCGTCCCTTAACAAGTGGAAGGGACATCTGCAAACTGCTGTAAGTCCTACACCGGTCACTTGAGTTGGATGTACATACCCTCAAATTAAAGCTGACAGTCTGCAGTTAAAGCACACTGTGTTTGTTTCATTCCAACTCCATTGTGGTGGTGTATAGAGCCAAAGATGTTAGAATTGTGTCGATGTCCCAATATTTCTGAACCTGACTGTACATTTCCCTAGGAGGCTCAGCCATTATTGAGTGTTGAGCATCATAGGAAATGTAGTCCCAGAACATCTAGAGGGCCATGATTGCTCATCCCTAGTCAAGATGATGACAAACATGTGTTTTGTTAAATATATTTAACAAAACATATCTACTTGAAGCAGAAAATTAAAATACTCAGTGAGCCCGTCTACAACCTCTGCTGTCAACCTCTCAGAGGAAAGGACGTTACATAAGACCTCTTTCCTGTATTTGGTTGTTTCTTCCGTGCTGCATCTGGTTACGAAATGGAAAATGTAGAATGTTAAATGTATAAATTATGAAATTTGCTTCTTGCACGTAAGACTATAAATTTCGTAATTTTCCTAAATTATGCAACCAATTATTTATGGATCTGAGCACAATTTCAAAATGCATTATGTGCTTGAAGTGACATTGGAGAAGAATAAAAAAGACAGACAGATAGGAGTACAAAACTGCAATTGTCAACAGGTACACCATCAGGCAAAGAAAGAGACCAAAGTGAGCCAGGTATGATCGCTACAATCTAGATAGATATACAGATGAATGGAAAGAGAGAGAGACACATAAATAAACAAGACCACTAGAGACTTGTCTGTAAGGGCAGATTGGGTAAAGTTGTTAGTACTAATTATAATTTATTAAAATCATGCGGCATTCTAAAAAAATTAAAATGAAACCAGACAAAACGAGATGATTAATGTGTTTATAAAAATTGCATTGTATCTGTTTTATAGTGAATTACCCTCCTGGCATATCACCTCATTCTTATCTGATAGCATGCCTTAAATGACTTGTTTTACAAATGTCCCCTTTGAGGTTATTTTAGGCATGCTCAGTGTGCTACTATGACAGAGTTGTAATGTCATCCACTCAGTTTCTATTGGGATCAGGGTAAGTATGGTGGTTTTTCATGTATTTAAATTCATGTATTTAAGTTGAAGTGTTAATTGAGGGTCCGTGAGCCAGCATTCTTTGCAGAATACGCCTGAGAACTGCAAACTACCATGAAAAGCTGAGTGGTCAGATAAGTATGAACTGCCAAACCAAGAAAGTGTGTACACCCAGGTGTTGAATAGAGGAAAATATAAATAACACAAATACGTATATGTATCTTGACAACTCCTAAATGGATTGTGTCCTCCTCAATGCGATAAGTAGAATAAAGAGAGAACAAGAAATATAGGAGAATGTCTAAAGAAAATATAAACAGAACCAACATAGCGTAATACAATAGAGACAATAAAAACCAAAAAAATTGGTCCCGCTTATGAACCCCACTTACTAGAAGTAAATAGCAATAAGCATAACAAGATAATATATAGTCATGATGTTACCGCTCTTGGCCTGGGTATCCTCAGATCTGTACGCTCTCTTCTCCAGATCCTGGACAATTCGCACTATAAATATGTGGAATAGATCCAGGAGGTATGAGCTCTTGTACATTAGTCGCCCCCAGCAAGCTCTAGTAAGTATAAAACTCTGTGAGAACCATAGGTATAATCAATAGGAATGTTTGTCTTTAAAAAAAAGGGATTTATTACAAAGAAAATAAACATATACAATCGCGGGCACACATCCAACGCGTTTTGTTGTCAAATACAGCTTTCTCAAGTATGAACTGCATTTTACAGTGCAAGCAACCCAGTCGCCTGAAGAAGTAAAGTGCAAGGGCCATATTATATACTTGGTGCTAACTTAACCAGAGCTGTTGTAAACTTAAATCCTCCATAGGCTATAATGGCTCTGGGAAGTTTACAACAGCTCTGGTTAAGCACCAAGATTGGTAGTGGAGTGCAGCACCGGAAGGAAATATTCTTGACAACGATCCAATGGTTAGAGCAATACGTTGCCCGGGTCCACTTTTGTGGAATACGTGTTTCCTTTCACCATCCTGGTGTTGTGTGTCTAAAAGATTTTCTTTAATAGTTTGGAGGTTGGGAAACCCTGAGGTATACAGGTATACAGAGAGCGGTGACCCATACTACATTGTAGACCGCCATGCACTCCATAAGCAGTTTATACGTGTCTGCAATTTGGAGCCAGGTATAGTGGGTGTATCTTTGGAAACTGTTGGCGCACAGGCTAAACACATACAAGACCTGCTTACTGGATTCCTGCTGCAACATTTCCTTCAAAATTGCTTTTAAATGATGGTAAATATGAGATCAGTGTTCCTTTCTTTCTATGTTATGCTGATCATAGATAGACAAATTGTTTTAGGATTTGCATGCAAGCCTTCTTGTTTGCTTCAATCTGTGACATTTAAGTGTAACTTCAAAATAAAATGTCGACAACAACTAACCAAGCACATTGCATCCTGCCTATCAGCATATCTTAACTTCCTGTTTCAAGCTTTTTTCTTCTTGTTTAGAAAACGGAATATTATAACTCAAAATAATAGCTTTTGCCAAGAGATTTAAGAGGACATTCTAGCCACAATGACAACTTAAGCTTGTTTAAGTGGTCTTAGTGACTGTAGACTACCCAGCTCTTCATCCCTAGCCAAAGTGAAAGCTCTTCAAGATTGGGGGACAAAAACACGTTTATGGGAGAGCTGAGAATGGGCAGTGGTGTAAGTGGCCTGCCCTTCAGTGTGTCCGTGTTCAGGAGGATTTATCATGGTGGCACTATTATAGAGAAGACGTCACCATATGCAGATCAGACTGCTAGCACCCAAAAGAACAAAGTTGAGGTTTTCCGCCATGACGCCTGTCAATCACTGTCTGCTGCATTGTCTTTCTACACTTCGCATTGATTAGGCAGCAAATGTGTTTGCTGTATGTACACTAGTTGTCGTAGGCTGAGCACCTAGCTTCTTCACGTGGAGGAGACATAAATCACAGAGAAATAAGGAATAGGAGAGTCAGCAATGTTTAATGGTTAACCCCTCTTTCTGTTTTATTTTGAGGGTAGAGGTTGATGTTTCCAATAAGCAAATTTGGATTGGAGAATGTACCATTCTTAAGTTATTGACCTGGTTGCCAAGATAGGGGGGTGAAAAAGAAAAATAAGACTCTACAGTCTTCCGGAGATTGTCTGGTGGTTTATTGAGGAGGCAACAATTCAACCAAGATTTTTTTTTTAGCCACTTGAGATAAACCTTTCATGGTGGAAACACTTTTGCTACAATAAGCCACCAATCATGGAAATAGTTAGGGGTCCGTCTCATTCTCCTTATCGCCGAGTATGTTTGAGCGTGGGGGAGCTTGTGTCCACCGATACCTCCATTTGTGTAGGTGTATTGCAAGAATTTTAGATTTGTTTAGATGAATGGTCATTTGAAAAATCATCTGCCCACTTCTCTTTTGATCACACTTCTCAAATGACCAAACAGGGATGTGTCATGGAACTCCGTGCTCAGAGATTGTGGACTGTACTAAAACCTCGCTCCTCTGCTATTCCCCTCATTTAAGCTATTGGTCTGATTATGTTTTAATGTTAAAAGTGGTGTTTTTGTAACTTTTTCCCCATCAGAACATAATCCAAATCCTTTAAGCCTGTCCCTCATGTTCCCTGTGTTCTCTGACCCCAGGAGAAGCCTGGATTTGAAACTCCAACCAATCCCCATCCAGTGGCCGGGTTTGAAACCCCAACCAATCCCATTCAAGGACCGCACTTCATTCACTTTAAGGCCTCATTCACACTGATATGCACGTACGTGCGTATAAGTGTGTATGTATAAGTATTGTACTATATGCAACATATGCAAATAAATGGCTCCAAACACATAGCCGCATATGGAGCCGTATATTTGCATTACGATAACGCGCGCAAAAACAGAATGGAACCGAGCTGCGTCCCGGCAGCATGTTTTTGCGTTTTTACGCGTGTTTATGCGAGAAGGGAACCAGGAAGTAAAACGCTGCGATCGCCGGAGGAGACAGTGGGGGTCAGCGAGGGAGTGCAGGTAATGTATGCAGCCTGAGTGTGGCTTGGGGTTACCGCTTTCAGCACTGAAAGTTGACCCCGAGCCACACTCGACCAGGGGGCCAGGGATTAAATTGAATATTACGTATGTGCGCGCATTTATGCATGTATACACAATATTCAATTTAATATTTTCTTGTGTGTGAATGAGGCCTCATGGAAACCTCTTCAGAAACTCTAAACCCCTGATTCCCACTGCTCCCCTGAAATCACCCCAAACCAGGACCCTTGCTCCATATGACTGAAGTTAGTTATTTATAAGGGGCCACTAAGTTCCGTAGCGCTTTACAAAGGGGGAGACAGAATAACCAATATACATACAAGTTAAACACATAGACCAGTAGGAGAGGATCCTGCTCAAGAGCTTACACTCTGAGAGGACCTGATAGAGACCATGGCAAACTGCGGTGCCAGGATGTGTGGGTGGATTGGGATGTTAACTGTTGTTATCTGATTCTGTACAAATAAAAAGAGGCCGTGTGAAATGGCCAGAGAGTCTGCTTAACCCAATATGACCAGTGTCGTCTGCTTTATTGAGAGAAATTAAGTGACTGATTAGGCCTGTAACCTTCCCGACCCATACCCCTTAACCGGAATATAAATAAAACACAAACACATACATAAATTGGAAAGGGCATGGGCCACAGCTTTATTTTAAGATAACATATAACTTGCAGTACTTTGTTTAACCAATCTGCCCTACCGCACTAATGGAATAGACAGTTCCACTAGTATAATAACCATGAGCTCGTCCCCCCACAAGCGGGGTTCGTCTTCCCAGAGCCTCACCCGAAGGTGGCTTATCTGACCTTAAAGCACTGCTGTCCAGGTATCCCGCCAATCTTCAGCTGTGACACGAAGGAACCGTAATCCAAACGGGTGGGCATCACCTTGATGTACCTCTCACGCTGACAGGAATCAAGAGAAAGAACACTCCCCCATCACAGGCATATATAACCCAGGTAAGAGAAACATTGTTGCATACACTCCATCAATAACTTCCCAGATCCTTCTTAACTGAGAGGCCCAGGCCATCAGTCATGTCCCCCTTCCCAATAGGTCCAGGGGATTCTTGACTGATTAGGCCTTTGACCTTCCCGACCCATACCCCTTAACCGGAATATAAATAAAACAAACACATATATAAATTGGAAAGGGCATGGGCCACAGCTTTGTTTTAAGATAACATATAACTTGCAGTGCTTTGTATAACCAATCTGCCCTACCACACCAATGCAATAGGCAGTTCCACCAGTATAATAACTGTGATGGACGCCGCTACTCAGAGGGAGTAGATCCGCCGTAGGTACCGGGGTTGCTCTGCAGTGAGCAGCGGTAGCGAGCTGGCGTCAGGTCCCTTGCTGGAATCTAGCCAGTCAGCCAGGAAGAAATACCTAGCAGATAGTCCCTCTTCCCAAATACTCATCGAGGCGTAGTACAGTTAAGCATGTTGGTTTATTTAGAACAGCACAGACATAGTACATTTATACGGTACAGTCCCATTGTTCTCTCCTATGCCCGCTCTCGGACATCCCAGCGCCGGTTTTGCCACTGCCTCTAGCCCGAGCCCTTTTCGTATCCTTAACATAGGCTGACTCGGCCTCCAGCTCCTGGCGCCACACTGTCTGGCCCGCTGTGGGCTGTTCCTTGCCTGTGAAATTCCACCCCCCGGAGTGCGGGCGCTGATTCCGGTGTTCCATAGAGGAGTGCCAGATCGTCAAAAAATGCCAGAGCCGCTCTGCGCATGCGCCTGGTCCACCTACGTCACAGAAGCTGTCAATCAAGCGGCCGATCAGCTGGCTTCCGTGACGTAGGCGCATTCGGACACGAGCGTCGGATCCTGCACGCAATCGGACACGAGCGTCGGATCCTGCAAGCGCCGCTCTGCGCATGTGCAAGCGGCCACACAAGGGAACCAGCCGTCCCCAGCGTCTCAGGCAGCGGCCCACCCCCGGCCACTCCCCCCCGGGCGCTCACACAGGAAGGGAGGAAGGGAACCAGCCGTCCCAGCGTCTCCCCCAGCAGGCAGCACACAGACAAACATACAAGAGGGAGTAGGCGAGAGAATGGTCAAGTGGATAGCCGGGTCGGTAAACAATAGCGGGTCCTCATACAAGCCAGAAATCAGAAATCAGTTTGTAATCACGAAAATATCAACAGCAGCGATGCAGGAAATACACTCCATGTCAGCGCGCCGGTATACTAGCGCGCCACCCTTTTAAAGACCGGCGGGTGCACGTCATAGGATTGCGCCCCACTTCCCCCTACGTGCTGAGGCTCCCCTGTCCATCCTGTGATGCTGCAAGGCTCTGCCCTAGACGGCAACCATCGCTAGGGATGCGACAGGCGGCGGCGCGACATCGGCACGCGCCCCGCCTCCGCAAGTTCCTCCTCGGGCAGCCCACGATGCCACCGGGGAGTCGGACCCCCCTGCGGACAGAAACGGGTGCCGAGGACGTGACAGAAAGCCGCCGCAATCCACTAAACGCAGCTGCAATCCGCTGAACAGACTGCCGGAAGCCACTGCAACCCGCTAAAGACAGCTGCAATCTGCTGATCAGACCACCGGAAGCCGCTGCAAACCACTGAACACAGCCGCAATCCGCTGAACGTAGCCGCAATCCGCTGAACGCAGCCGCAATCCGCTGAACAAACCGTAATCTGCTGAACAAACCGCAATCCGATGAAAGCAGCCGATGATCCACTGAACTGACTGCCGAACGCCGTTAATCAGCCAGCCAAACTGGGAGTGGAGAACTGCAATACACCCATGGAGAGTAGCAGGGACCCCAGGCAGGAGTCTGCGCTCACACTCACAAAGCCCCTGCCTAGGTGCAACTAACAGGTAGCCAGCCCCCCAAATGAGCTGCACCTCATTGTCGCCGCATTCTGACATCACTGCAGAGGCGACATTCAGAATTTAAGGAGGATCACGTGGCACCTCTGCAATGACGTCAGGATGGGGTGACGGTGAGGTGGAGCTCATTCGGGGGACTAGCTATTGGAGAGCTAGCCTGCAGGAGCTGAAGAAAACTACATCTCCCGGCGAGCTGCGCAGAACGAGGGCGCATGCTCGGTTTTATACCAATCTTCAATGATTGACTTATACAGAGCTTGCTCTCCAGCCGCGACGGATCTCACCTCTCCCGAATCCGGGAGTTCCTGAAGTGTTTGCGGGCGTCAGGAACCCACATTCACTTGAGGGAGACTCCCGAAACATCTCGGAGACTTGGGATCCCTCCCAGTGGGAGGCAGTAACAGTGATATATAAAGGGTATTTTGCCCCCACATGGAGGCTAGTCCATGTAACAGTGATATATAAAGGGTACATTGCCCCCACTCGGAGGCTTGTCCATGTTATAGTGATATATAAAGGGTATATTGACCCCACTCGGAGGCTCGTCCATGTAACAGTAATATGGGAAACTTTTTTCTGCGTTTAAATATTTTTAAATTGTTTTCTCCTTCTTGCAGATGGAGTTCTGGAGTCACTTCAGGAACATTTCCAGATTAATGGACTGTGGGGGGTGGTTTAAATGGCGGCTTTGGGGGATGCTTCAGGTCGTCGCACAGTCCGGTGTTTTACAGACTCAGTAAATCGCCTGAATCTCTGCGTTTGTGACCGTTATGTGGTTTTTCCTCCGGCAGACGCAGGGCCTGGGCGCCGCATTCAAAATCCTCTTTTCAGAAACCCAAAATGCAGATATCCCGGAACAAGGGCCGTGGCACAGATTCTACCTCGAGTGCCAGCACAGCTCTCTTCAACGCCTTCAAGCGGTTAGTACTTTATTTTTTGTGTACATGACCTGGGAGGGCCGGGAGGTGTCGCTGGCGCTGTGCATTTCTCGCTGCTGCTGGGCGTCTCGGATCAATGCCAGTCTGTGAGGGTAGAAGGATCCGACTCGGACCAGCAAGGAGTCAGATGTGAGATTCACGTGGAAAGGTTCCTCATCCTCCCCAGATGGCCAGAAGGTTCTCGATCATCAGTCTTTATGCTGTTAATGCATTCTGCCAGCCGCCCCAGCCCTCACAATCACAAACCACCCACAAGTCAGCCCAGTGCTTGCTTCCAGTATCGGTATAGGTATCGGGCATTTGCACCAACAGCAATACTAGCATCAGTGCATCCCTACTAAAAACACAATGACAAAAACACACCTTCGATGGGAGGTAGAGGGGGTCCTCCCACCAGGTCCTTGGGCCGGTGGGGGCCTGCTCCAAGGAGGTAGAGAGGGGCACTGGGAAGGCACCTTTGTTTCCCACCTGGCCCGATGGCATGTTAGGAGAGTCCACCCAGGAAACCCCTCTACCTATTATTATTATTATTCTTTATTTATAAAGCGCCAGCATATTCCGCAGCGCTGTACAATAAGCACAGTATAGACAGGGTTACAATACATTGAACAACATTTGACAAACAGTACAGGAGGAGATGAGGGCCCTATTCCCGTAGGAACTCACAATCTGGGAGGGTTGGGGTTGGAAACAGGAGGAGAGGACTGTAAGGTGAGAGTGATTGATGGTTGCGTCAGTGAGTTGGGTGGTAGGCTTCCCTAAATAGGAATGTTTTCAGGGAGCGTTTGAAGGAAGAGAAGTTAGGGGAAAGTCTGACAGTACGAGGGAGAGCGTTCCAGAGAGTGGGGGCTGCGCGTGAGAAATCCTGCAGTCTATCAGTCTACCTAGAAATCACTACCCTCCTCCTTTAACCATTCTCCTCCACTGACTCCCTCACTCCTGCCCCTCTTCTCTACTTCTCTTGTCTTCCTTTATCCAATCTCGGAGGAGGATGTCTCAGAACTTCTCATGTCCTCCTGCACGACTACATGTCCACTTTATCCGAACCCCTCACACCTTACTCTGTCTGTTCTACCAGTCACTGTCCCTGCTTTGACTCACATTTTTAACCTCTTCCTCTCCTCTGGAGTCTTCCCTTCTGCTTTCAAACATGCTCTGATCACCCCCATCTTAAAGAAGCATCTCTTGATCCCACCTCCCTCTCAAACTACCATCCCATCTCTTTCCTCCCCTTTGCCTCCAAAATATTAGAAGATCTGGTCTATAACCAGCTCACCGGTTATCTCACTGCTAATGCTCTACTTGATCCACACCAGTCTGGCTTTCGCTCCCAGCGTCCACTGAAACTGCTCTGACCAAGGTGACTAACGATCTAGTTGCTGCCAAAATCAAAGGTCACTTCTCCCTCCTTATTCTTTTCGATCTTTCCGCTGCATTTGACACTGTTGACCACCCTCTTCTGCTGCTCACGCTGCGTAAGCTTGGCCTCAGTGACTCCGCTCTCTCCTGGTATTCTTCCTATCTCTCTTTGTTCCTTCAGTGTCTTCTTCGCTGGTGCCTCTTCCAGCCCACCTCCTCTCAGTTGGGGTACCTCAGGGCTCTGTTCTGGGTCCTTTACTCTTCTCAATCTATACAGAGTCAGATGTGAGATTCACTTGTAAAGGTTCCTCCTCCTCCCCATATGGCCAGAAGGTTCTCGATGATCAGTCTTTATGCTGTTAATGCATTCTGCCAGCCACCCCAGCCCTCACAAACTGCCCACAAGCCAGCCCAGTGCTTGCTTCCAGTATCGACCCTGCTCAAGAGCTTACAATCTAAGAGGAGAGGGGTGACACATTAGGTGAGGGTTAATAGGGTAAGTGAAGTAGCAGGGGTGCATGCGGGCTGTGTGGGAAGATGGAGTTATGAAATGTACAGTTGGGCAATAATGGAGTGAGCCGATAGGCTTCTCTGGAGTAATGTGTTTTCAGAGACTTCTTGAAGCACTGGAGAGACGGGAAGAGTCTGATGTTACGGGAGAGGGAGTTCCATAGAAAGGGGGCAGCGTGAAGGGCAGTCTTGAAGGCGGGAGTTGGGTGTTCGGGTACGTGAAGCTGATAGTATCAAGCATTGCCCGAGCAAAGTGGTCAGTATGGGACATGAAAGGAAATGGTAAGCGCCCAAAAATGTGACAACACCCGTCACCTGATGCCAAACCAGATGTGTAGAGGTTTCCCCTAAACCAAGTGCAACAATCAACAGAATTATACGTATCTGGTAGCGCGATGTCAATCGCTTCTCAGGGCCAGGGTGTCTCTCATATACAATACATCATCCATATGGGTAACATGTGTAGAAAAAAAGAATATATAATAGTGCAGACTGTATTGGTACAATGGTAAAGATTGTGGAGAATTGTCAAACTCACAAATACAGAGCCCTATCACTGGCTCTGAGTGGTATAGTGCATCTGGGTTGTTTTCTTCTACTCCAAAGGTAGCCCACACCTTTACGATATATGTGACTTTTTCTTGCTTGTAGGATATGGAAGAAAACAGAGAAAAAGGGCTCCCTAGTGCGGATCAACTGGTATTAAATCAGAAAAGATGTAGTGGGAGGTTAACTCACGTTTGGTGGAGCTATAAACCCAGTTCTAGGAAATCAGGCATGTGGATTTATTTATGGGTTAAATCCATGAAGACCCCAGAATCGATCATCAGGACATGGAGGCCAAGAAAAATCCGGAATAAATATAAATTAAAAAAGGCTATCTATCAGTACGCTGATGCTCCGTTTATCTTCTTTTTTGTACACCCTGGTTTAATTCCGTATAAAATGATCCTTTTGGATTCTCCCATTTAGATGCATGTGGGAGGGTTTGATATTTAACCATAAAGTAATGGGTTCTAAATTTTAGCCAATTTGTTGTTAATTAAACGCTATTTGTAGATGCATCCGTCCGACTGTCTTTGGAAGATCTTTCGAATATACAAAGAGAAGATAAACGGAGCATCAGCATACTGATAGATACCGGAAATTCCACACTGAAGTGTATGGAACGCAAAACATCGCAATACGCATGCACAAAATGGCGGCACGCTCTGTGGACTTTGCGATTGAGGCGTGAAACGCACGCCAACGGACTTTTGGACATGGGAGGGCATTTATTGTATAATTGGGGATACTACTTATACCCACACTACCTACTATGCTGTAAACCAGCTGATGAAGCCGTAGTACGCGGCGAAACGCGTTCTGGCCACTTTCTTTTAAAACTTTTAATAAAATAAGGCCTCATTAAGCCTTTTTTAATTTATATTTATTCCGGATTTTTCTTGGCCTCCATGTCCTGATGATCGATTCTGGGGTCTTCATGGATTTAACCCATAAATAAATCCACATGCCTGATTTCCTAGAGCTGGGTTTATAGCTCCACCAAACGTGAGTTAACCTCCCACTACATCTATTCTGATTTAATACCAGTTGATCCGCACTAGGGAGCCCTTTTTCTCTGTTTTCTTCCAAATCCTACAAGCAAGAAAAAGTCACATATATCGTAAAGGTGTGGGCTACCTTTGGAGTAGAAGAAAACAACCCAGATGCACTATACCACTCAGAGGGCTCTGTATTTGTGAGTTTGACAATTCTCCACAATCTTTACCATTGTACCAATACAGTCTGCACTATTATATATTCTTTTTTTCTACACATGTTACCCATATGGATGATGTATTGTATATGAGAGACACCCTGGCCCTGAGAAGCGATTGACATCGCGCTACCAGATACGTATAATTCTGCTCAGTATGGGATATACCTGGTAATAAGGGAGAAGATGTAGGCAGGGGCGCGGTTATTATTATTATTAATCTTTATTTATGTAGTGCCAGCATATTCCGCAGTGCTGTACAATGGGCACCATATAGACAGGGTTACAATACATTGAACAACATTTGATAAACCAGTAGAGGAGGAAATGAGGGCCCTATTCCCAAGGGAACTTACAATCTAAAAGGGTTGGGGGTGGAAATAGGAGGAGAGGACTGAAAGGTGAAAGCGCTGGACTGCGAGGCGAGAGCGCTGGACTGCGAGGCGAGAGCGATGGGCTGTAAGGTGGGAGTGATGGGCTGCACGGTGGGAGGGTCGGACTGCAAGGTGAGAGTGATGGACTGCAAGGCGAGAGTGATGGACTGGTGGGAGTGATGGACTGCAAGATGGGAGTGATGGACTGCAAGGTGAGAGTGATGGGCTGTAAGGTGAGAGTGATGGGCTGCACGGTGGGAGTGTTGGACTGCAAGGTGAGAGTGATGGACTGGTGAGAGTGATGGACTGCAAGGTGAGAGTGATGGACTGCAAGGTGAGAGTGATGGACTTGTGGGAGTGATGGACTGCAAGGTGGGAGTGATGGATTGGTTGGGGCAGTGAGGTGTATCAGTGAGTCGGGTAGTCGGCTTCCCTAAATAGGAATGTCTTAAGGGAGCGTTTAAAGGAAGGGAAACTAGGGGAAAGTCTGACAGTACAAAGGAGAGCGTTCCAGAGGATGGAAGCTGGAAGCTGCGTGAGAAATTCTGCATTCTATCATGGAAAGAGGTGATGCAGGGAGAAGCTAGGCGCAGGTCACTGTTTGACCTTAGGGAGCGGGCTGGGGTGTATTTGGTGATTAGCAGTGAGGACAGGTAGTGGGGGGCTGAGTTAGTGAGAACTTTGTAGGTGAGGGCAAGGATTTTAAATTTAATTCTGCAGTGTATGGGGAGCCAGTGAAGGAACTCACAGAGCGGAGCGGCAGAGACAGAGCGGTGGCGGAGGCGTTCAGGATAGATTGTAGGGGGGAGAGGTGGGAGAGAGGGAGACCAGCTAAAATATTATTATAATGGTCACGTCGGTAGATTATAAGGGCGTGGATGAGTTCCTTTGTGGTGTCAGCGGTAAGAAATAGCCGAATTCTGAAAATATTGCGTAGTTTGTAGTGGCAGGAGGAGAAAATAGACTGTATGTGGGGGATGAAGGAAAGAGCAGAGTCGAGTGTAACTCCCAGACAGCAAACCTGTTTGATGGGGAGATAGTTACATAGTTACATAGTTATATAGGCAGAAAAAAGACATGCGTCCATCGGGTTCAGCGTCTCCCACATAACCTACTGCTGTTTGATCCAAAAGAAGGCAAAAACCAGTCTGAAATGCCTTGCCAATATGCAAACATACTGGGAAAAAAAATCCTTCTTGACCCCAGAATGGCAGTCAGATTTCTCCTTGGATCAAGAAGCTTATTACCCACATATTAAATATTATAACCCTTAATATTCTGTGTCTGCAGGAAGTCATCCAGTCGTTTTTTAAAAGTCTGTTACAGACTCTGACCCAACCACCTCAACAGGCAGAGAATTCCACAGCTTTATTGTTCTCACCGTAAAATAACCCTTCCTATGCTTTAAGCTAAATTTTCTTTCTTCCAGTCTAAATGGATGACCCCTTGTCCTATGTATAGTCCTGTTAATGAATAGGTTATCAGACAATGGTTGATAATGGCCCCATATATATTTATATAAGGTTATCAGATCCCCTCTAAGGCGCCGTTTCTCTAAACTAAACAGGTTTAAGCTTGTTAGTCTTGCCTCATAACTTCCCCTTATTAATTTAGTTGCCCGTCTCTGCACTTTTCTAGCGCTATAATATCTTTTTTTAAGACCGGTGCCACAAAATTGCACGGCATATTCAAGGTGCGGCCTGACCATTGATTTATATAGAGGCAAAATTATGTTTTCATCCCGTGAGTGAACTCCCCTTTTAATGCATGCCAATACTTTGCTGGCCTTGGCGGCTGCTGTTTGACATTGCACATTGTTACTTAGTTTGAAGTCTATGATTATTCCCAAATCCTTCTCCTGCTTGGATTTCCCTAACTCCGTACCATTTAGGGTATAAATTACTTGTGTGTTCTTCACTCCAAGTGGCATAACTTTGCATTTATCTAGATTAAATTTCATCTGCCATTTAAGTGCCCAGTCCCCCATCCTATCTAAATCCCTTTGCAGTGAAGTAACATCCTGCTCACATTGTATTACTTTTTCTAGTTTTGTGTCATCTGCAAACACTGATACATGACTTTCAATGCCTATCTCAAGGTCATTTATAAATAAATTGAATAGTATTGGTCCTATAACAGACCCCTGAGGGACACCACTTACCACTGGTGCCCATCTTGAAAATGTACCATTTATGACCACTCTCTGTACCCTATCTTTTAGCCAGTTTTCTATCCAAGAACAAGTATTTTCATCTAGACCAATTTAGTGATACCATCGACCATGACAGAGAAGTCAGAAGGTGGGGAGGCATTAGAGGGAGGAATTGTAGGAGCTCAGTCTTGGACATGTTAATCTTTAGGTGGTGAGAGGCCATCCAGGAGGAGATGTCAGATAAACAGTCGCTGACTTTGGAAAGGACAGGAGGAGAGAGATCAGGGGTAGAGAGGTAGATCGGAGTATCATCAGCATAGAGGTGGTAATTAAAGCCAAAGCTGTTAATGCTTTTGCCCAGGGAGGAGGTGTAGATAGAGAAGAGCAGAGGACCTAGGACAGAGCCTTGAGGTACACCAACAGATAAAGGCAGTGAAAAGGAGGAGTTAGCAGCAAATGACACAGAGAAGGACCTGTTAGACAGATAGGAGTCAATCCAAGAGAGCGCAGTGTTACAGAGTCAAGAGAGCTGAGAATCAGTAGAAGGAGGGGGTGATCTACACTGTCAAAAGTGGCCGAGAGGTCAAGCAGGATGAGAATAGAACAGTGGCCGTGTTTTTTAGCAGTTAGGAGGTTATTGGTGACTTTGGTGAGGGCAGTTTCGGTTGAGTGTAGGGGACAGAAACCAGATTGCATGGGAACAAGTAGGGAATTGGAGGACAGGAAGAGGGAGAGGCGGTTGAAAATTAGTTTTTCTAAGAGCTTAGATGTGAAGGGAAGCAGGGATACAGGACGAGAGTTGGGATCGAGGGAGGGTTTCTTTAGTAAAGGGGTAACTTGTGCGTGTTTGAAGGCAGATGGGAAGGAGCCGGTGGAGAGAGATAGGTTGAAGATATGTGAGAGCAGGGATGAGGGAGGAGGAGAGTGGAGGTATCAGATGTGAGGGAATGGGGTCGAGCGGACACGTGTGAGATGTGAGGAGGGCAGTAAGGAAATGACTTCCTCCTCAGTGGTGGGGAGGAAGTGGCGGAGGGTGGCAGACAGACATCTGGGAGTGGAGGTGGTGGATAACTATCTTGTGTTGGATGTTGCTTCTGTAGCGCTCACTCCCGGAGGAGCCGCTGAAAATGAACCACGGTCAGTCTCCCCGCACTAGGGAATAAATATACTCCACACAGTTGTTGAGTTTTTTATATTTATATAGTTTACTAAAATATTTGAGCAGATGTTAAGACACGGTATTCACAAGTATTTTTACAGTATTTTCGTATCCGGTAAAAACGCGTAGCGGAAAAGAAACGAAACACAGCGAGGCTTCGTATTTCGGAAAATAAAATATTCGCAACCGAACATAAAAGCAATGCAATTTCCCGATAGTTCAGAAAAAGGGACACGTAGCAAAACCCCAAACATCATCCTCCCTTCGTATTACGGCAAACGGCAGCGGAAAAGAAGAAAAAATGTATTCGGAATGTATCTTTGACTTTAACCCCCGTTCCGATTCGCAAAAGGAAAGGAGTCCTGTACAAGTTAAGTTCCAGAATGTGAGAGTGTATCTGTGTGTGTGTGGTACCCGGGTAATGTTAACTGCCAGTGAATTTATTAAAGGAAAGTCTTCGACTAGTCAGTTGGGGCCCTGTGAACTTAAAAGAGAAAAACAGCAAGAGCGTCCTTTAATCATAAACAGCCTTGGAGGCCTCTCACCCATCTGATGACTGCCTTTAGGCCTCCGCTGACCCAGGACGTCTCTCCACCCGATTTTGACTGGGGATACTAGCGGCCGATCCGTTGTCTACCTTCATGCAGCTTGTCCAGCTCCCCGCCTGCTCTCCGTTCGATTCCGCCGGTCTGCAGCTGTTGTCTGGGTACTGGCCAAGTCTCCTTCTCCTCAGGTTGAGTGACCCAAATGGAATTCAGGTCTCCCTCGGGCTTTGGCCTAGCTCCTCCAGCGGTCTCCTCAGTGCGTCTGCTTTCTCTCATCCCCTGGCCGCGCTCTGGAACTTTTTCTCCACGAGGCAGAGGAATGTAGTGTCCAGTCCCAACGCCATTCCTGGCTTCTTGCAAAAAGCATGCCAGTATATTGTAGTCCCAATGTCCAGTATCTCTGATTGCGATAGTCTCCATCTTGTGGCCAAAAATAGGTACTGCCACAGCAAGATTTTTAAGCACAAGCGCTACAACTCTACCCCTCCCTAGAACTCTTGGGTCTCTCCCAAGGGAGGTACAACAGTTACATTACGTTCCACAATATTGAATACATTTACGTAACATGTACAGGTTCAGCAGCATACAATCAGTGAGTTAGGACACTTCTCAAGTTGACTCATTTTGGGCTACCTCAGTAGCATAGCAGACACTTTTCGGGCAACCTCCGCACTGTGGTGATGGTCTTCAGTGCTATGTCCTGGTGAGTCGTAGGTGAGTCCGTTGGGCGGTCGAACAGAGCGTTTTGGTTCTGCTATCAGTCTCTTCATGGTGGGAATACTATAGGCGTCGGCTCAATTCTTCTCTCTATCACTGGAGCAGACGTTTCTTCAAGAGTATGATCCTCCAGTGAAGGCATAGAACTGTAATCACCTGAAATAAGCTTCCGGAGCTAACGGGATCCCACAGCTCGGACTCCAACTGAAATTTCAAGAGGCTCAGGGAATATCCAACATTCGGGGACTTCCAACAGAATTCAGGAGCTTCAGGCCTCAAGTTACTCCTCCGCACCGCTCAGGGACAAACGACACCTCTTCAAGGCTCCGGCGAGCGTATCAGTCCCAGTCTCCACCCACTTCCTGGCTTCTTGCAAAGCATGCCAGTTATTGTAGTCCCAATGTCCAGTATCTCTGATTGCGATAGTCCCTCCATCTTGTGGCCAAAAATAGGTACTGCACAGCAAGATTTTTAGCACAGCGCTACACTCTCCCCCTCCTAGAACTCTTGGGTCTCTCCAGGAGGTACAACAGTTACATTACGTTCCACAATTTTGAATACAATTTCGTAACATTGTACATCAAGTTACTCTCCTCACCGCTCAGGGACAACTGACAACCTCTTTCAGGCTCCGGCGAGCGTATGTAAGTCCAGTCTCCACCCACTTCCTGGCTTCTTGCAAAGCATGCCAGTTATTGTAGTCCCAATGTCCAGTATCTCTGATTGCGATAGTCTCCATCTTGTGGCCAAAAATAGGTACTGCCACAGCAAGATTTTTAGCACAGCGCTACACTCTCCCCCTCCTAGAACTCTTGGGTCTCTCCAAGGAGGTACAACAGTTACATTACGTTCCACAATATTTGAATACAATTTACGTAACATGTACAGGTTCAGCAGCATACATACAGTGAGTTAGGAACACTTCCTCAAGTTGACTCATATTTTGGCTACCTCAGCTAGCATAGCAGACACTTCGGGCAACCTCCGCACTGTGGTGATGGCCTCTCAGTGCTATGTCCTGGTGAGTCGTAGGTGAGTCGTGGGGCGTCGAACAGAGCGTTTGGGTCTGGCTCAATCAGTTCTCTTCAGGTGGAAGTAACTGATAGGCGTCGGCTCAATTCTTCTCTCTTCAACTGGAGCAGACAGAAACTTCTTCTTCACTGTCCCTTTCGCTCTCTTCGACAACCCGGGTCTGTTGAGACCGAGTAACAGGAGGCAAACATGGAACAGGTGGATTTGGCAGAGGCGGTTCGTCCCCAACTGGCATTCTCACAGCCTCTCTCAAAGGTAACAAATGATTCCGGTGCCAGTTCTTGAGAGGCCCAGCCTTTCCATCCGGGCGAATCTGATACACTGGTAGACCTGGTAACTGTTTGCAGACAATGTAAACCTGGGAACTCCACCTATCCGCCAACTTGTGTCTCGCAGCAGCACCCAAGTTCTTCAATAGAACCCTATCACCGGCTGTAGATCTTGTATTCGAACTTTCAGGTCATAGTTCCTTTTGTTTCTTTGCTCCCTGTTTCCCGAGGTCAACCGGGCCTGTTCAAATGCAGAAGCCAAATTCTTTCGAAGTCTATCCACGTAGTTTCTATGGGAAGCTACTGACGTCTGGTCTAGAGATAACCCAAATGCCAAATCAACCGGCAGTCGAGCCTCTCTTCCGAACATAAGACGGTACGGTGAGTATCCAGTTGCATCACTCTCCGTACTGTTATATGCGTGCACCAGAGTAGCTATGTGCCGACTCCAACTCTGCTTCTCCACATTCGACAAGGTCCCCAACATGTTTAGCAGTGTGCGATTAAACCTTTCAGGCTGAGCATCACCTTGAGGGTGATATGGTGTAGTTCGGGTCTTCTGGATTCCCAACAACTCCAACAATTGCCCCACCAGTCTGCTTTCAAAGTCTCTACCCTGATCAGAGTGTATCCTTCTTGGCAGTCCGTAATGAACAAAGAATTTTTCCATCAACACTTTGGCTACTGTTGGAGCGCGTTGATCTTTCGTGGAAAATGCTTGGGCGTAACGAGTGAAATGATCAGTCACTATTAGAATGTTCCCTTGCCCACTAGCATCCGGCTCTAAGCACAAGAAGTCAATGCACACCAAATCCATGGGTCCCTGACTCTGCAGATGGCTCATTGGAGCAGTTCGGGTCGGTAGAGTCTTTCTCTGAATACACCTCAGACAGGAATGACAATAACTTTCCACTTCAGCCCTCATACAAGGCCAATAAAACCTATCTCGCACCAGCTTAAAAGTTCTCTCTGCACCCAAATGTCCATGCTCATCATGTAGTGATCGCAGCACACTCTCCCTATGTTTAGTGGGGAGGAATAACTGTTGAATCTCTTCCGCGTTGTTGGAGGGGCCCCTTCGGTAGACCACCCCATCCAGCATCTTTAACCGCTCCCATTCTTTGTAGACCAACCTGGCTCCACTCGGGGAGTTGGTTAACAAAATCTCTCGCTGGTTTGCAGTCAGGGCCTTTAGGGTCAAGGCAATTAAAGGATCTCTGGCCTGATCCGCTTTCAGGTCCTGTCTTGAAAAGGTAGGTAAACTTTCATCCCTTAACTGCGTAGGGTTACAGTAGAACTCAGGAACAGCCGCAGCCATAACTCCTATGGCCTCTGCTTCAATCCCTCCTTTGACCCGGCGCTCTGTTCCTTGACACAAAGCTTGCACCCCATCTGGAGTCAACTGAGTCCATTCTGTAGTATAGGGTCTTCTCGATAACGCATCAGCATCTCGATTATTCACCCCAGGGCGATACTTCAGGCTGAACCGAAACCCTGACAGAGCGGCCAACCACCGATGTCCCGTTGCGTCCAGTTTTGCAGTAGTAAGGATATAGGTGAGAGGATTATTATCCGTCTTAATCACGAACTCAGCTCCATACAGATAGTCTTTCAACTTGTCCACCACTGCCCACTTCAAGGCTAGGAACTCCAGCTTGTGAGTAGGATAGTTCTTCTCTGAAGGCGCAAGGCTCCGGCTCACGTACGCCACAGGCCTCAGCAATCCATCATACTCCTGATATAGGACTCCTCCCAGACCTTCTCGGCTGGCATCCACATGTAGTTCATACGGCTTATGAGGGTCCGCATAGGCCAAAACAGGAGCTCGGGTTAGACTCTCTTTCAACTTTACAAAAGCTCCTTCACATTGACTGGTCCATTCACCTTGTATAGACTCTCGAGCTTTCCTTGGCCCCGGAGCTGACGGGTTTTTGTCAGAGACCTTGCAGCCTTCTTCTGTGGTTTCCTTCTGCAGGAGTTTGTTCAGTGGTTGAGCTATTTTCGCAAATCCTCCCACAAATCTTCGATAGTATGAACAGAATCCCAAGAAAGATCTAAGTTCAGTGACGTTTCGGGGTCTAGGCCAAGAAGCTACGGCCTCCAACTTCCGAGGGTCTGTCGAAACACCTTCTGCTGAGACCACATGTCCTAGATACGTAACAGACGGCAGACAGAATTGGCATTTCTCCAGAGACAGTTTCAGCCCCTCTTCATGGAGCCTCTTCAAGACCTTCTCCAGACGTTGCTCATGTTCTTCCAGAGTCTTCCCAAACACAATTATGTCATCCAGGTACACTAATACTTCGATTAGATTCATATCCCCGACTGTCTTCTCCATCAACCGTTGGAACGTGGCTGGAGCCCCCGTAAGGCCTTGAGGCATTCTGTTGAATTCAAAGAACCCCAGTGGGCAGATGAACGCAGTTTTCTCCTTGTCTTCAGGATGCATTGGTATCTGGTGATACCCACTTCGCAGGTCTAGTACACTAAACCACTTTGCTCCAGACAAACACTGTAGGGCATCTTCAATCCGAGGAGTGGCATATTGATCGGGGATGGTTCTCCGGTTCAATGTGCGGTAGTCTATGCATAAGCGGACAGAACCATTTTTCTTCCGGACCAACACTATTGGAGATGCATATGGACTCCTGGACTCTTGAATCACCTTGGTTCTTTGTAATTCGTTCAGCTGCTCTCGCAGATCATCTAAGTCTCCTAGCGGAACTCGCCTTGATCTTTCACGAAACGGCTTGTCTTCTTGTAGTCGAATACGATGTTCAGTACTCTTAGCCAGGCCCACATCGAACTCATCTTTCGAGAACAATTCCTTCCACTTTAAGACTTGAGACTGAAGACGTTTCTTCCACTCAGGTGAAATGGGAGCGTCCTTGGGGTAGAATCTTTCATCTGGAATCTCTTTACTTTCTCCCCCTCCTGAATCAGTAGAGAGGGGTGTAGCAGACTCTACTTGCCCGATAGGCATTCGTGCTTTAAGAACCACTGGAGAATCCGTCACATTGCACACACTGACCGAGACTCTTCCTCGTGTTCTCTTCAGAGCCTTGGTGGAGATTATTTCAGGAATTACTTCGACTCCGGTTTCACTCCCATGATCAAAATCGGTTCCCAGCACCACATAGGGACCGGGTTGCGATCCGTTCAACTTGACTGAAGCCCGGAAGCTCGCTACTTCTCCTGCTTGCAGAACCTTCTCCGTTCCACCCAGTCTCCACAGTCTTCCCACTTCGGCAGGTGCCTTTCGTTCTTCGACCATCCTCTGATAGACCGGACGTAACATTGGGTGCACTCCTTGAGTTGAACCTTCTTCCAACACAATAGGCGTCAGAAGACGCCGCACTAGGTCAGTATTCGTCCCCACTATCAGGGAGCTTCTGTTCGCACCCGAGGGTCGAGGACACACAATGGCCAGTGCATCACAACCCCCGGACTGCCCGATGACTTCAGATCCGATCTCCAACTTTACTTGCAGGTACCCGTCATAAGGGAGTTTCTCAGTGCCGATACCCCATATTTCCAAATCCTTCAATTCTTGCAGAGGATATGCTTTAAGTGTTTCTCGTAGAAGTCTCTGTAAATCAATGTCACTTGAGCCCCTGAATCTAACAGGGCTTTGGTGTAGACTCCTTCCACTTGGATTGACACAATAGGGAACCTATCAGTTGGTCAGGAAATTTGGTGGCGGTATCCGGACACTTAGACCCAGTTTGCTGTACCCTGGCCTTTTTCTTGGCCCGTGCAGGTTTTGGGTGTGCATTGCTTCTCCATGACGTAGACCCGGATGCTAAGGGAGTGACTCTCTCAGTCCTGGCAGGCTCTACAGTTGGCTCGGCTTTGGGCCTCCTCGCCCTCTTAGTCTTTGCTTGGTTTCTGGAGCGGGGTTCAACCCTCGGGCACTCAGGTTGCTCCTTTACTGGTGCCCTCTGGCGTTTCCCGCCGTGAGGTAGATAACAGTCCTTCCAGGGCTTCCAACAGTCCCTTGACTCTATCCTTCTCAGGCTTCCGGCCTTTGCACTGTGCGCGGAAATGGCCCATCTCTCCACACCCGAAACATCTCTTCTTAGAGAGCGGAGACGTAGTTGCTTGTTGAGATTTGGTTAAAAGATTTGGACCAGACGCCACAGCAACTTCCGTCGTCTGCATACCTGTGAGGAATTTCTGCATTTCTGCCTGCATTTCTGTCACCTTCATCAATACCCGGCACAGTTCCGCATGCGCTTGTTGCAATTCAACTTGAGCTTCCTGAACTTCCTTGACGGTTTTGGACAATTCACCCCGTTCAGGGAGGTTCGATTCTTTAGCAGCCCTCTCTGTAGATTTAAAACCAACTAGGTGTTCTTGTTCGTCCTCATCAGACCCATAGGTATCTAGAGAGTCGCTTTCAGGCTGCAGGCCGCCGCTATGTCTCACAGGTTGTGCATACGCCCTTTCCCCCCGCCTGAAAGATTTCTCTTCTAGCAAAGCCTCTTCCTCTCGCACAACCCGAATCAGTTCCAGGTACTTTAACTCTTGGCTACCTGCTCTGCTTCTCAGCTGCATCATCACTGGATCTAGAGGTTGAGAGCCCCTCAGGATCTGTTTTATTCGGATCTTATCTACTTCGGCCGGTTCGGCCCCTTTCTTCAGGAGTATCTGGTGTAGAATCTTATCCAGGCGCCTCATGTACTCGGTCATTCTCTCACCTCTTCTCTGATAGGTGTGTTCGTACTGATATACCAGTTCGGCCGCCTTTTCGGTTCGTCCAAAAACTTCTTCAAGAACGTTCAAGTAATCTAAAGCAGTACAATCTTTTCTGCTCAGTTTCAGGTTTCTCACCGCTTCTGACGCAGGTCCCTTTAAGCTCTCGGTAATCCTTTGCTTTTTCTGGGCCTCAGGGACATCCCACTCATCCAGAGCCTGCATCGCCTGTTCCACCCATTCTTCAAAGGTTTCTTCTCCCGCCGGAGTTGGTACGTTTCCTGTAAAATTTCTTAACCGTCGATAACCGAAGTTAGTGTGAGGAGGGCTTGTTTTCTGACATTTAGCCAGTAGATCTCCAATAGCCACGATAAATTCAGGCCCAATCATGGCCAACGGACTAGGCACGGGAACACTTGCGGATTCACCACGTGGCGTACTTGGCTTAATTAGTTGGACTTCCACCTCTTCGGCCAGTTTCACGCTCGTGCCCTGAAAACATGGCGGAACACCCTTTCTCCATTCGAGAAGAACATACATGTGAGAGGTATCTGTTTTTTTTTCAATGTCCAGGATTAACCCCCGATGATCTGGTGCTAGCGTGGCCACGGCCTGGCGAATCTGATCTTCAGCCCAAGTGTCTGCTGGAATATCCATGACTATACAACATTCCGACTGGCTACTGTGCTCCCCACACCACTCGGCAACAGTGTCTGGATCCATATTTAACCCTTTAGATGCGGTTTTTCCAGAGACTGGATCCCGGAAACGAGCCCCCACGTGTAGCGCTCACTCCCGGAGGAGCCGCTGAAAATGAACCACGGGTCAGTCTCCCCGCACTAGGGAATAAATATACTCCAACACAGTTGTGAGTTTTTTATATTTATATAGTTTACTAAAATATTTGAGCAGATGTTGAGACACGGTATTCACAAGTATTTTTACAGTATTTTCGTATCCGGTAAAACGCGTAGCGGAAAAGAAACGAAACACGAGGCTTCGTATTTCGGAAAATAAAATATTCGCAACCGAACATAAAAGCAATGCAATTTCCCGATAGTTCAGAAAAAGGGACACGTAGCAAAACCCCAAACATACAATCCCTTCGTATTACGGCAAACGCGCAGCGGAAAAAGAGAAAAATGTATTCGGAACGTATCTTTGTCTTTAACCCCCGTTCCGATTCGTAAAAGGAAAGGAGTCCTGTACAAGTTAAGTTCCAGAATGTAAGAAGCGTATCTGTGTGTGTGTGGTACCCGGGTACTGTTCAACTGGCCAGTGAATTGATTAAAGGAAAGTCTTCGACTAGTCAGTTGGGGCCCTGTGAACTTAAAAGAGAAAAACAGCAGAGCGTCCTTTAATCATACAAACAGCCTTGGAGGCCTCTCACCCATCTGATGACTGCTTTAGGCTCCGCTGACCCAGGACGTCTCTCCACCCGATTTTGACTGGGGATACTAGCGGCCGGATCCGTTGTCTACCTTCATGCAGCTTGTCCAGCTCCCCGCCTGCTCTCCGTTCGATTCCGCCGGTCTGCAGCTGTTGTCTGGGTACTGGCAAGTCTCCTTCTCCTCAGGTTGAGTGACCCAAATAGGAATTACAGGTCTCCCTCGGGCTTTGGCCTAGCTCCTCCAGCGGTCTCCTCAGTGCGTCTGCTTTCTCTCATCCCCTGGCGCGCTCTGGAACTTTCTCCATGAGGCAGAGGATGTAAGTGTCCAGTCTCCACCCACTTCCTGGCTTCTTGCAAAGCATGCCAGTTATTGTAGTCCCAATGTCCAGTATCTCTGATTGCGATAGTCTCCATCTTGTGGCCAAAAATAGGTACTGCCACAGCAAGATTTTTAGCACAGCGCTACACTTCTGATAGTGTTTTATTGAGGAAGTAATCTGCCAGGTCCTCCTGAGCGCTGAAGGCAGCCGAGGGGGGAGGTGCGGGTGGGTAGAGGAGGGTGTTGAAGGTGGACCAGAGTAGTTTAGGTTTGGAGGACTGAGTGGATAGAAGAGATGAGTAGAAGGCTTGATTTGGCCAAGTGGACGGCAGAGGTGTTTGAACGCAGAATAAACCTGAAATTAATGAAATCAGCTTCAAAGCGGGATTTCTTCCAGGCACGCTCTGCAATGGAGGAGCATCTTTGCATGTAGCGTGTCTGGGGTGTGAGCCAGGGCTGAAGCTGGCTGTGTGGGGCCTTAATGAGTCGAGGAGGAGCAAGCGTGTCTAGTGCAGAGATAAGTGTAGTATTATAGTGGTCAGTGGCAGCATCAGGACAGGTGAAGGTTGAGGTGTGTGGGAGATGTTGAAGTAGATTGGAGAATTGATGGGGGTCCACAGCATGCAGATTTCTGTGTGTGCGGGGTGGGGGCGCAGGGTTTTTAAGTAGTCCAGATAGGTTGAAGGAGAGAAGGTGGTGATCAGAAATAGAAACTGAGCAGAGGTTGGAAAAAACAAAGTCAATAGAGTGACCTTCACGGTGGGTAGGGAGGAGGGAGGATTGCGTACAGGTCATCAATGGGAATGTTGAAGTCCAAGAATTAGGCATGGGAGGTTAGTAAACAGAAAGTGGGAAAGCCAGGTAGTAAAGTGGTCGAGGAACTGGGAGGTTGGTCCCGGTGGGTGGTAGATGACTGCCACCCTGAGAGCCAGGGGAGAAAACAGGCAGATGCAGTGTGCTTCAAAGGAGGAGAAGGAGAGAGATGGGGGAGGAGGGAGATGCTGGTAGGTGCAGGTGGGGGAGAGCAGAATTCCGACCCTGCCACCATGTCTCTTGCCCGGTCTGGGGTTATGGCTGAAGTGTAGACTGCCATGAGTGAGAGCAGCAATGTAAGCAGTGTCAGAGGGAGTTAGCCAGGTTTCAGTAAGAGCTAGGAGGTTGAAAGGGTTGGAGATAAAATGTTCATGGATAGCTATGAGTTTTTTGGAGAGCTTTGTACGTGAGGACCAGTATAATGAATTGGATTCTGAAAGGAAACAGGACAGAGGGGGAGGTGTGAGAGGTGCAGGGGGTGAGGTGTGAGTGGTGTAGGAGGTGAGGCGTGAGAGGTGCGGGAGCTGAGGCGGGAGGTGTGGCGTGGGAGGTGAGGCGTGAGAGGTGCGGGAGGTGAGGCGTGAGTGGTACGGGAATGGACGTGTGAGAGTTGCGGGAAGTGAGGCGTGAGAGGTGTGGGAGGTGAGGCGGGAGGTGAGGCGTGGGAGGTGACGCGTGAGAGGTGCGGGAGGTGAGGCGTGAGAGGTGCGGGAGGTGAGGTGCATGAGCCTGACACAGGCATTCATAACAGACTGCAGAGGGAGAATCTGGAATCTCTTAAGGCCAGAGAGAAGGAGGTTACAGTAGTCAAGGCGGGAGATAATAAGAGCTTGGACGAGCATTTTAGCAGAGTCCTGATTAAGACAGGGACAGATGCGTGCAATGTTTTTTTAGGTGGAAATAGCAGTATTTGGTCAGTGACTGAATGTGAGGAGTAAGGAGAGATCAGAGTCTAGGAGGACCCTGAAGCAACGAGCCTGAGAGGTAGAGGTAATAGTGGCACCATTCACCTGAAGGGAAATGAGTGCAGGAATGTTGGTTTTAGAGACAGGGAAAACGAGAAGTTCAGTTTTAGAGAGGTTAAGCTTTAGGAAACAGGAAGTCACCCAGTCGGAGACAGCTGAGAGGGAGGCTGTAACACGGTCCACCATGGGAGGAGAGAGATCGGGAAATGAAAGGTAGATTTAGCTGTTATCAGCATAGAGGTGATATTGGAGTCCAAAGGAAGAGATGAGACTGCCAAGAGAGGCCGTATAGATTGAGAAGAGTAAAGGACCCAGAACAGAGCCCTGAGGTACCCCAACTGAGAGGAGGTGGGGTGGAAGAGGCACCAGCGAAGAAGACACTGAAGGAACGAAGAGAGATAGGAAGAATACCAGGAGAGAGCGGAGTCACTAAGGCCAAGCTTACGCAGCGTGAGCAACAGAAGAGGGTGGTCAACAGTGTCAAATGCAGCGGAAAGATCGAAAAGAATAAGGAGGGAGAAGTGACCTTTGATTTTGGCAGCACCTAGATCGTTAGTCACCTTGGTCAGAGAAGTTTCAGTGGATGCTGGGAGCGAAAGCCAGACTGGTGCGGATCAAGTAGAGCATTAGCAGTGAGATAACTGGGGAGCTGGTTATAGACCAGATCTTCTAATATTTTGGAGGCAAAGGGGAGGAAAGAGATGGGATGGTAGTTTGAGAGGGAGGTGGGATCAAGAGATGCTTCTTTAAGATGGGGGTGATCAGAGCATGTTTGAAAGCAGAAGGGAAGACTCCAGAGGAGAGGAAGAGGTTAAAAATGTGAGTCAAAGCAGGGACAGTGACTGGTAGAACAGACAGAGTAAGGTGTGAGGGGTTCGGATAAAGTGGACAGGTAGTCGTGCAGGAGGACATGAGAAGTTCTGAGACATCCTCCTCCGAGATTGGAGAAAGGGAAGACATAGTAGAAGAGGGGGCAGGGAGTGAGGGAGTCAGTGGAGGAGAATGGTTAAAGGAGGAGGGTAGTGATTTCTAGGTAGAGGGGTTTCCTGGGTGGACTCTCCTAACATGCCATCGGGCCAGGTGGGAAACAAAGGTGCCTTCCCAGTGCCCCTCTCTACCTCCTTGGAGCAGGCCCCCACCGGCCCAAGGACCTGGTGGGAGGACCCCCTCTACCTCCCATCGAAGGTGTGTTTTTGTCATTGTGTTTTTAGTAGGGATGCACTGATGCTAGTATTGCTGTTGGTGCAAATACCCCGATACCTATACCGATACTGGAAGCAAGCACTGGGCTGACTTGTGGGTGGTTTGTGAGGGCTGGGGTGGCTGGCAGAATGCATTAACAGCATAAAGACTGATCATCGAGAACCTTCTGGCCATCTGGGGAGGATGAGGAACCTTTCCACATGAATCTCACATCTGACTCCTTGCTGGTCCGAGTCGGATCCTTCTACCCACACAGACTGGCATTGATCTGAGACGCCCAGCAGCAACGAGAAGTGCACAGCGCCAGCGACACCTCCCGGCCCTCCCAGGTCATGTATTCAAAAAATAAAGTACTAACCGCTTGAAGGCGTTGAAGAGAGCTACGCTGTGCTGGCACTCGAGGTAGAATCTGTGCCACGGCCCTTGTTCCGGGATATCTGCATTTTGGGTTTCTGAGAAGAGAATTTTGAATGCGGTGCCCAGGCCCTGCGTCTGCCGGAGGAAAAACCACATAACGGTCACAAACGCAGAGATTCAGGCGATTACTGAGTTTGTAATACACCGGACTGTTTGCGCACCAGAAGCTTCCCCCAACGACGACATTTAAACCACCCCCCACAGTCCATCATTCTGAATGTAGAACCGCACGGCGCCTCTGCAGTGACGCAGGAACGCGGCGACAATGAGGTGGAGCTCATTTGGGGGGGCTGGCTATCTGATAGCTGCACCTGGGGCAGGGGCTTTGTGAGTGTGAGCGCAGACTCCTGCCTGGGGTCCCTGCTACTCTCCAGGGGTGTATTGCAGTTCTCCACTCCCAGTTTGGCTGGCTGATTAACGGCGTTCGGCAGTCAGTTCAGTGGATCATCGGCTGCGTTCATCGGATTGCGGTCTGTTCAGCGGATTGCGGTTGCTTTCAACGGTCTGTTCAGCGGATCACGGCTGCGTTCAGTGGATCACGACTGCTTTCAGCAGATTGCGGCTGCTTTTCATGCCGATTGCGGCTGCTTTCTGTTCAGCAGATTGCGGCTGCGTTCAGTGGATTGATGCTGCTTTCAGCAGATTGCGACTGCGTTCAGCGGGTTGCAGTGGCTTTCGACGGTCTGTTCAGTGGATTGCGGTGGCTTTTGACGGTCTGTTCAGCGGATTGCAGCTACGTTCAGCAGGTTGCAGTGGCTTTCGACGGTCTGTTCAGTGGATTGCAGCTACGTTCAGCGGGTTGCAGTAGCTTTTGACGGTCTGTTCAGCGGGTTGAAGCTACGTTCAACAGGATGCGGTGGCTTTCGACGGTCTGATCACGGGTTGCAGTGGCTTTCGACGGTCTGTTCAGTGGATTGCGGCTACTTTTGACGGTCTGTTCAGCGGATTGCAGCTACGCTCAGCGGGTTGCGGTGGCTTTCGACGGTCTGTTCAGCGGTTCGTCGGCCTCGTCCATAAGTTTATTGGTGGATCCAATGGATCCTACAGTGTCGAAGGTAAAGCGGCTGCGCGCGTGCGCAGGTCACGCGGTCTGGCCAGTCAGGTGGTACTGAGTCTCTGTACCACCTGACTGGCCGGACCGCGTGACATGCACACACACACACGCACGCAGCCGCTTCCCCTTCAATACTGTCTCTCACGTTATTCAGGACCGGGCACCCCCTGCGTGGCATCCGGGCCCCCCCCTGGCAGGGAATCAAAGCCACGGGGGCACACTCTGGCACCCCACTACTACCCAGAATGCTCCGCGGCCTGGAGGGACCCCCCTGCTGTCTCCGGGCCCCTCGCACCCGTCAAAGAAAGGTCCTTTCCGGTAACTATAAAATATATATTAAGGAATTCTGATTCGCTGACACACACTGCACATTGCTGGGGGTTTATTGCTGTGGATTCTGATATGCTGCCACACACTGCACATTGCTGGGGGTTTATTGTTGTGGATTCTGATACGCTGACACACACCGCACATTGTTGGGGGTTTATTTCTGTGGATTCTGATACGCTAACACACACCGCACATTGCTGGGAGTTTTATTGCTGTGGATTCTGATACGCTGACACACAAGTAGGTTTTTCTACTATTATTTTCTTGTATTCGCAGAAATATATATATGTAATAAATAAAAATATGCATATGAATATCTATAACGGAAACAAGTGTTTGACACCACGTTACTACACGAAGTGCTGTGTGGTCAGAGATAGGAAGCTGTTCTGACCATGACAAGTGACAGAAAAACATCGGCCTTGTAATAAAAGGCAGACGATGCAAATGTCACAGACTCAGAAGGGGTCTATTGGCTGAGGATGCTAGGAGTGGTATAGAGTAATCTTTTATCAAAGTAGCCCTTCATTATTTTTTAATATGGAGTCGTAGGCGTTATATGGAGTAATAGGAGAGGTTATGGGAAGAGGTTATATGGAGTAATAGGACGGGTTACAGGGAGGGGTTTTACGGAGTAATAGGATGGGTTACAAGGAGGGGTTATACGGAGTAATAGGATGGGTTACAAGGAGGGGTTATACGGCGTAATAGGATGGGTTACAAGGAGGGGTTATACGGCGTAATAGGATGGGTTAGAGGAAGTAATAGGAAGGCTATATGAAGAGATCATATGGTATAATAGGGGTTTTGGGGAGAGGTTATATGGAGTAAAAGGAGGGGTTTTAGGGAGTAATTGGAAGAAATTATATGATAGGAGGAGTTCTACAGAATAATAAGGTGCTGTAGCAGAGGTTACATGAAGCAATAGGATGATGTAGCCATGCATTGCTTCCTGCAGATACTCTGTTTCAGCAGTTCCTCTTTTTCTCAGGCTTGTGCTGATCCTGAAGTGTAACCCCAGCCCTCGTCGAATTTGCAAAGTGTGTATAAGTATTTCCTCTTCCCCGGGCTGCAAGCAGAGACTTTCCATGCTCTTAAGCATTTCCAGTCCTGAGTGATGACAGACAGACAGACGGACTCCGCGCCTCAGGAGGTAAGAGACCGAGAGCAGAATGTTTCACTATGAGGTTCTGAGCGTATAGGATGTCTCACTACGAGGGTTTGAGAGCAGAATGTTTCACTATGAGGTTCTGAGCGTATAGGATCTCTCACTATGAGGGTCTGAGAGCAGAATGTTTCACTAGGAGGGTCTGAGCATATAGGATGTCTCACTTGAGGGTCTGAGTGCAGAATGTTTCACTAGGAGGGTCTGAGAGTATAGGATGTCTCACTACGAGGGTCTGAGTGCAGAATGTTTCACTAGGAGGGTCTGAGAGTATAGGATGTCTCACTACGAGGGTCTGAGAGCAGAATGTTTCACTATGAGGGTCTGAGAGCAGAATGTCTCACCATGAGGGTCCTAGAGCAGGATGTCTCACTATGAAGGTCTGAGAGCAGAATGTCTCACTACGAGGGTCTGAGAGCAAAATGTCTCACTATGAGCGTCTGATAACAGAATGTCTCACTATGAAGGTCCAAGAGCAGGATGTCTCACTATGAAGGTCTGCAAGAAGAATGTCTCACTTCGAGGGTCTGAGAGCAGAATGTTTCACTATGAGGGTACGAGAGCAGGATGTCTCACTATGAAGGTCTGAGAGCAGAATGTCTCACTACGAGGGTCTGAGAGCAAAATGTGACTATGAGGGTCTGCAAGCAAAATGTCTCACTATGAGCGTCTGATAGCAGAATGTTTCACTATGAGGGTCTGAGAGCAGAATGTCTCACCATGAGGGTCCTAGAGCAGGATGTCTCACTATGAAGGTCTGAGAGCAGAATGTCTCACTACGAGGGTCTGAGAGCAAAATGTCTCACTATGAGGGTACGAGAGCAGGAATGTCTCACTATGAAGGTCTGATAGCAGGATGTCTCACTGTGAGTGTCAGAGAGCAGGATTTCTCACTATAAGGTTCTGGAGTAGAATGTCTCACTATGAGGGCCTGGGAGCAGGAGGGCCCAGTAATAACCCACCGGTACTTGGGTTTTGTATCACAATTTGTTTGTTTAAGACTAGTAGTCTGTGTCTGTTTCTGATGCTTTCGTCAAGTTCCTCAGTTGGTCTTTTTGTGCCATTGAGAATTGGTCTTCTCCAGAAACTATTGAACAGTCCTATTCAGTGTTTGTATCTCTCACTTTCCCTTCATAGGTCTGTCTCACTGCCCCTTCATGGGTCTCTCACTTTCATTTCCAGGGTCAGTCTCTCTGTCCTACCCAGCTTTGAGTCACTGTTACACCAGGGTCTGTCTTACCATTAAATCCAGGGTCTGTCTCATAATCAGTGTTTTTCACACCGTCCAATCCATCATCACTCTCATCATTGAATCCAATGTGTCTTTTGGTTACAACCAGGGCCAGACTCACTAAAATATATGGTCTGTTCAACAATCTCATCTAGGGTCTGGCTCTTTATCTCATGTAATATATGTCTCTGTGCCCCTTCAAAGTTTGTGTCACCATAATATCCAGGTAATACCAGACATATATAGATTTTATTCCATCCACAAGCCTCGTCCACTTGAATGGAATAAAACCTCTCCTGTATATGTGTTTGGTGTTGCATGGTTATTACGTCTTTGTTTGCAATATAGGGATTGAGAAGTCCTCAGACCGCATACACAAGCTGTAAGAGTATCAGAGTGCTACTTCCTATATTGCTGTCTACCGTAATAGCCAGGGTCTGTCACTAGGTTTCCATCCATTATCCAATCCATAGGCCAATGTGGCCTATATCTGCATCACTAAACGGTCTATTCATTAAGCACGGAAATTTCATTGAAATTTCAGTGCTTTTCACTTGGGCGCAGTTCTGCAATTCCATTTTACCAACAGTACAGTGAATTCACTATTCACCGGATGGTCACCGTAGTGCGCCTAAGATGGGGTCAACGAAGCCTCATGAAAAAGTTGGAGAACATCGCCGAAAAACACTGAACTGCAAAACCTCCCCCCAAAAATAGAACTCTCCTATTCTCCTAATAGGTATTTAAACCAAAAAAATGCAGTGAAATGTTTGTAAATAATAAAAGGTCCTTTAAAAAATAATAAAAAGGTCTGTTACAGAATAATAAAAGAAAACCTTTAAAAATTTTGTCTAAAAAATACAAAAAGGGTTCTATAAAATAAAAAAGCTTTTTGCTGAAAATGAAAAAAATCAATAAATCGGCTTTAAAAAAAAAGGAAAAAATTATGTTATACTAACTGGATACCCGTGCTTTGTGATGAAATGTCAGGCTATGCAGGAGATATTAGGTTCTGAATCCGTTGGCTTAGTGGTGATTGGTGATTGAAACACAAGGGATGATAATAATAACCAATAAAATAGATGGATATCCACTATAAAAATATTGGTGGCGTAACACTTATGATATACGAGATGGATAAATATAAACAGCGTTAGTTACACAGAACATTAAGGTATTGAACCCTTATAAACAGTAATAGCTGATCCAATGAACTAGTCAGTTGGATCACAGATTCAGATTGTAACCAGAAACAGATTAAAAACTAACACATTTTATTGAGGCGCAGATCATGATGCACACATAAACACATATAAGATTAAAAGGAAAACCTACTATTATTCAATGTATATGATTTGTGTATAAAGCCATTCGCATTCTTTATAGAAACCAAAAAATAATTGGTATATATTTTCAAAGCTGAATGTTCAGACACAGATATATTAGATAGGAGATAAAGCAGGAATTAACAACCCTAGAAATATAGATATATCTCTCTCTAGCCCAATAATGATTTTTAAGTAAAAGCGGGCATATTGTAAACCAAAATCATGCCTATTTCAAAGAGCAGTATCGGCTGCAAACACAGCACTCTGTGCATCACTGCACCAAAGTGCTCAAAAGGCAAACAATGTGCCACAATGTACAGAGTTATTCAAAGAGAATCGAAAAGTCACCGCACGTTCGGCGACTTTTCGTTCTCTTGAATTCGGTACGATTTGGCGATTCTATTTCGGCGACCCTGCAGTGTATTCAGCAAGCACCACAGGGCCGCCGTAATGCAGGGAAAAGTCGCCGCAAACCCACTGAAAACTCACCGCAAAACGAGGGCGAACACACGCCGAAACCCGCAAAAACATCTGTATTATCCCGCCGAAAACACCGGAAAAACCCGAGCAGGAACCGATCACCCGCAGTGCAGTCGCCAGTAAAACCTGACACCACAGACAAAGGAGGTGAAGAAAAAAAGAAAACGGTACGCTTGATTGTTTGAAAAGTGAAACGCTGTTTGCAAAGAAACTACCAAGTGAAAATGTCTGAAATTTACATATAAGATCCAATGAATGATAATAAAAAGGGCTGTTACAGAAAAAAGAACAAACAATTTAAAAACAGTTTGCTAAAAAATCCTGAAAAAATGCCTAAAAGGTCCTAAAAAATCTACAAATAAAGAGACTCTTTACTGCAGAATATTATAATGAACGGTTTATTAGATATTGAATTAAAACGGGAATATTTTTAACATTGAAGCCTATGGGATTCGCCTGAATAAACCTGCCGAATTAAACCACCGAATGACAGGGCATTTCGGGAACCTTTCAGTCCTGGTTTTTGTTCTCTGAATAGCTGGAGCATTGTTTCTCTATGGGGATTTCACTGCCCTCGAACAGGCCCCGAACAGGCACCGTATGTGCAGGCAATTCGCCAAGATTAGGCGAATTGCCTGCTCTCGGAATTGCAGAATGGCCAGGAAAGGTAACCGAAAGGGTTACCTTTCTCCAGCAATTCGGATCTCTTTGAATAACCCTGATAGTGATTAAGAAAGTGGCCAAAGTTTGGAGAGATTGGAAAAGGTTTCCTGCGAAGCCGAGAGGAACATACATGCCGAATTTTAAGTTTGTAGGCTTTACGGTTCTGGAGATATAGAGATGTTGCACGAGTGGCATTTCACTTTTATATACATAGATTTTTACATTGAAACCTATGGGATTCCCCTGTTTAAAATTGAAACGCCAAAAATCAGGACATTTTGCCAATACTTCGGTGCAGTTTGGCATTGTGTAAATAGACAAACCATTACTTCTCTGTGAGACAATTTCACTGTTGCCAAAGATTGCTAAACTGCGGCGAACTGCATCTTATTATGCCGACAATTCGCTTGTATTAGTGAATAGACGAAATGCCCCAAAATTGCACCGGTTCGTTGCAATTCGGTGACAAGTTCGGTGCTTAGTGAATAACCTCTTAAGTATCTTACTTAACTGTCGCTTACATTTATGTTTTATCTTTTTTTTGTCGCAGAATTGGTTTTGTTCTGTTTTTTTATTTTATGGGGAAGCTGGAGTCATGTCATGTAACTCGCCAAAAGAAAGAAAACCTTATGCTTTGTTGTTCTCTAACCAGTTGCTGCGGATCTCTTCAATGACTTCTCTGTCCTGATTGTGTGTACCACCCAAACAGTGACAGAGGTCACCAGTGACAGACTCCACGCATGATTCAACAAAACCCTGAGAAGCCACGTAAGAACCTTTATTTCCTATGTATCTCTTCCATCCCTGACCTTTTACTTGTCCGTCTCCCTCCTTTCTCCCTTTGTTCTTCTTTGGTGTTCAATGTGCCTTCTCCTTAAAAAATGCCTTTTTCAGTCTTTCAGAATTATTTGTATTCTCCATCCCTGTCATTGTGACCCACTACCATCCACAGTGTCCTTTTGCTACTCCTCAACTACTTTTATCCTTCAATACTGTTGAGAATCCTCTCCCTGTAACCCCTACTATTAATATTCCTTGCCATTGTCTTTTCCTTCCGTTCTCTGAGCTTCACCCTTTTAGCCTCTCTCATCTGAATGTGCGCATAAGCACTGTCTGTACTTCTCTACTATTAATTCCACTCCAATATTTCTGGGCACTATTCCCTACTGAACGCTAACATTAGCGTTCAGGTGAGTAAGTGTTATCGCCAACATAAGTGACTTTAACGCATGCCCCCCATATTACCTTCTTGGGGCTAAACCCGTAAGAAATCACTTAGTGCATTGTTTTTTTTGTTCTAGCTTTGTTGAGCTTACTATACTTTGCGTATCCTATACTTAACATCAGGAGTGCAATCATTAATTAGCGTTCATTAAGTGAGGTATTACAAAGTGCTAGCGCTAATAACCGTCGGGACACGCAAGACAAAATTTTAGCTACACCGAAAACCCAGTGCTACATTATTCTGCAAATACAAAATCCTAAACCCCCCATTATATACGATAGTCTCCTCTCATCCCACGGTGAGAATGGTGGCCTAATCCATCGCTTCTTCTGGCTGCGTGCAGAGTAAGACTGGCAACAAATAGTTCTCAGCCTCCCTCCACGATCACTCCACGGCGCAGGGCTCGCTGCCCGGAAGAGCAATCCTCCATGGAGTGCTGCCACAAGTATCCCAGTGGTTAGCGCTGCGTTACGGGGCAATATACTCAGCTAGCACCTTCCCCGGAATATAGCACTAAGATGAGTATGCTGTGGGAAAAGCTGCAGGCACAGATTTTCTCCATTAGCATCCCCATTTTAATGCGAGATACGGAATATTGCTTTCTGTGGTTTTCTGCAACCCTCTGCACTGTATCATCATCACTGGGATAGATAAGGAGTCTCATTAAGTGGTGAGGGAGGCATTGAGATCCACAAAGGCCTTGCATTTGGGGGGGTGAACTACAAATCATATTAGAGCCGTCTATATTATGTGTAAAGGTAAAAAAGAGGCAATTACAGGTTATTTAAAACTTCCAATCTTTGCTTTTTTTTTAACCATTTTGTATCAATTTTATTGATTTTTCTGGAAGGATCTAGAGCACTAGATCGTTTACAAATACTTAGGTAAACAATAAACATCCTAAACTTACTGACCATGTGTTGTCATAATGATATTTAAATTTTGAGGGACACTCTAGTCAAAACTGGAGATGACAGAGGCATTAAATATTCCCATACTGCCCCTGTGTCAGGGTAATGAAGGAGTACTGTAATACTGCTACACTATACCCTCAGGCAGGGGTGGGCAATTATGGCCCTCCAGTTGTTTTGAAACTACATTTCCCGTGATGCTCGACTGCTCATTAGGTTTGTAGAGCCTCAAGGGAAATGTAGTTTCAAAACATCTGGAGGGCCGTAATTGCCCACCCCTGCCCTCAGGGAAGGAAACCAATAAACAGAGAAATAACCACAACATGCATAGTAAGGTAAATTCTATATATTGCAAAGATAGATTAATGAAATGGAAATGACAATCAGGAGATAGGCAGTAAAACAGTACTGAAGGGCTAGGATCAGGGCGACTCCGATATAAAGGTTGCAGTGCCATTGGGAATACAGAATCTCTGGAGACAAGGCAGGCTGGGGGTCTCTGGTACAGCGAAGGCTGGATATACAAACAGAAGGGAAGAGGAGGCTGGTCTGACTCTGAAAAGAGTCATCACAGCAGGGGTCAAGTAATAAAAAAAATAAGTGTGGGAACTCGCCAACATTTCTGTACATTCTGGTTTCAAAGATTACCGAGAGTCGCAGCAGCTGCAGCGCTTCTTTATGCATGAGAATACCATTCCTCTGGCAAACACTGAGAAATTGTCATTAGAAGGTTTTATAAAATTGCTTGTATATAAAAAATTGTATTGAATATAGTATTGCAGCTTTCCAGTATATCAGCCAAAAGGGAGCTAAGTTCCTCCTGCTAAAATAATGAGGGAACTGCGTTCCTGCAGGACTTGACCTCTGCATCACAAACTAGGAAAACAGTAATCTGGCCCAGAGAAAAGACTGAGGCTAGACTATAAAGGACTGTGTAACGAGGGCCAGCTGGAGATAGTAGCGAGCTTTAGGTCTGCTGGTCGTGCCACACAAGGAGAAGTGGCTGTAATAGGTGCTGAACCTTGGACCAAAAGGGACTAACTGTTAAGGTGTGTGGAGGATCCCGACACCTGGTTTCTGCGTAGCCTATTAAAATGTATTTTTCATCCGAGCCACTGTTTCCTTATGGCTCAGTTTGCTGGGGTCCGGGTGCATTGTAGATGCCAGGCCCAAGGAGATCAGTGATTGATGACTCCACTCCACTCAATTCCAACACCTTTCAGGCTGTCCACTGAACGCTGGTTGACAACCTTAAGTGGGTCGGTCAGACCTCTGCTTTAAAGGGGAATTTAGAAGGGGAGGGACATACTCTACACCATGACCAGTTAAATTAACTGAAATCACCATAGTGGTTAAAGACTCCCCTTAAGGGATTAGCAACCAAATCTTAATTGGACTGGCAAAAGGACAGACAGGGTGTTTGGGGCATTCTGTTTCTCTTTGATAGACTATCACGTTGAGGACTGAGATTGAATAACCAAGCGCCTCAACTCCACAGTGAGCATAAACAGTGGCGTAGCGTGGGTTGTCAGCGCCCGGGGCCAGCCAAGAATTGTGCGCCCCCCCCAACCTGTGGACACGTTAGCATGCCCTGATTCCCTTCCACCATTAGGGCATTGAACCCCTTAACTGTGATACAACAACCACTCGGGATACTTGGTTCCAGCCAAACAACATGGTGCTCTAGGGTATAAACAGCCGCAGACTTGAAGTTGTGAAAATGAAAGGTCTTTTTATTCCAGCATAAACAAACACCACACTTGCTTTTGAATCACTATTGCAGGTGATTAAACAAAAAACTACAAATGAAAACTAGGGATGCACCGATACAACTTTTTTTTAACACTGAGTACGAGTACCGATATTTTTTAAAAGTACTCACTGATACCGAGTACTGATACTTTTATTTTATGTCATGTGACCACTTTCCAATAAGAACAGACCTCATATAAAAATGTCCCCAGCTCACATGTATATATCCCCCCAGATACATATACACAGAATGTCCCCAGCTCACATGTAGATTGCCCCCAGCTCACATGTAGATTGCCCCAAGCCTCACATGGATATGCCCCAGCTCACATGGATATTGCCCCAGCTCATATGGATATTGCCCCAGCTCATATGGATATGCCCCAGCTCATATGGATATTGCCCCAGCTCTCATGGATATGCCCCATCTCACATGGATATTGCCCCAGCTCATATGGATATTGCCCCCAGCTCATATGGATATTGCCCCAGCTCTCATGGATATGCCCCATCTCACATGGATATTGCCCCAGCTCATATGGATATTGCCCCCAGCTCATATGGATATTGCCCCAGCTCACCTGGATAGTGCCCTAGCTCTCATGGATATTGCCCCAGCTCATATGGATATTGCCCCAGCTCACATGGATATTGCCCCAGCTCTCATGGATATTGCCCCAGCTCTCATGGATATTGCCCCAGCTCTCATGGATATTGCCCCAGCTCATATGGATATTGCCCCTGCTCTCATGGATATTGCCCCAGCTCATATGGATATTGCCCCAGCTCACATGGATATTGCCCCAGCTCTCATGGATATTGCCCCAGCTCATATAGATATTGCCCCAGCCCCATGGATATTACCCCAGCGCTCATGGATATTGCTCCAGCTCTCATGGATATGCCCCAGCTCACCTGGATATTGCCCCAGCGCTCATGGATATTGCCCCAGCTCTCATGGATATTGCCCCAGCTCATATGGATATGCCCCAGCTCACATGGATATTGCCGCAGCTCACATGGATATTGCCCCAGCTCACCTGGGTATTGCCCCAGCTCACCTGGATATTGCCCAGCTCTCATGGGGCCGGATGCCATGCAGGGGGTGGGGGCCGGATACCATGCAGCGGGTGTGCCCGGTTCTGAACAGCGTAAGAGTCCGTGTTGAAGGGGAGGCGGCTGCGTGCATGCGCAGGTCACACAGTCCGGCCAGTCAGGTGGTACAGAGACTCAGTACCACCTGACTGGCCGGACCGTGTGACCTGCGCACGCACTCAGCCGCCTCCCCTTCAACACGGACTCACGCTGTTCAGGACTGACCGGGCACTCCCCCTGCATGGCATCCGGGCCCCCTCAACCCGCGGGCCCTTGGGCGGCGCCCGAGGGCCCGACGGGTCAGTCCGGGCCTGCTCATTGGGAACTTTTAGGGGCACAAATTTCTTTTGAAATTATGCGCCCCTAACACAACTTTGCCCGGGGCCACCGCCCCCCCAGCCCCCCCCCACGCTATGCCACTGAGCATAAACCGCTTAAGACATGCGAGGATGCAGCATGTTTACACATTTTCTCCAGCTGCTCTATTAATGTTTGTGTATATATTTATTTCTAATAATTTTTTTATGCTTGCGCATCTTTTTTTAATTTTCTCAAGTTACCCGTGGCTGCTGCTTCAGTGCGGAAATAAAACACTCTCCTTTCTGAAGTCTAGTTACAATAATGGGGGTGTTTCAACACTTTTAATCACCGCTGCAAATCTTAGTTTATTTTTGAAGTTCAGAGATCTTTGCAATATATCGCAGCTCATTTAAAGATCTATTGAAAAAGATAGTGGATATAGCCAAAGAATAAAATAAAACTTAGCTTTTAATCAGAAATGCAGTAAAAAAATGCTTTCAAAGTTGTATTGCAAAAGGCAGACAGACACAGTCGCAGTGCTTACCTAGGACAAACATAACGTATACATGTCTCAGCGGAGGGAAGAACATAGATAAAATAAAGGCCATTACAAAAAAGAGGCCATACAGCAAGTTTGGGAGTGTGCTAGATTGGAAATACTAGCACAATACAGGACCCTCCCTGGAAACTGATATAGGGAATAAAAGGCAGTGTGGAAAAATTGCAAGTATTATTATTATTATTATTATTCTTTATTTATAAAGCGCCAGCATATTCCGCAGCGCTGGAATAAGTATCAAATATAATGAATGGAAACAGGCCTTCGAGGGTCTGTGGGTATAGGAAAGCATAAGAAAACACACAGCCTTTATGAAGAGTCTTATCAGGAAGTGACCTATCAGGGACAAATAATACAGGCTTGGGGGAAAAAAAACCCCACAAACAGCCTGGCCTCAGTGCTTTGAAACTGAGCTAGATGCCTAAATTGGGAGCGCTCCCAGAGGTAAGGAATATTTCTATCAAGCCAGAAAAAACACAGTTTCCAGAGCAAGGATTACAGGATCCCACCCTGCGAGTGTTTTTGTCATTTACAGATCTAGCTAGGACAGGGGTCTGCAACCTTTTTGACATAAAGAGCCACTTGGACCCGTTTCCGAATGGAAAAAAAAACTGGGAGCCGCAAAACCATTGCGACATTTAAAACAAATCTAACACTGCATATATTGTTTCTTACCTTAATGCTATATACAGGATCGTGCAGTCAGCTGTCAATCTGAAGAAAAAAAAGACTTTTTCACTTAACAATGTAAAACCCCAGCTCACACATGGATTTGCCCCAGCTCATGGATTTGCCCCCCAGCTCACACATGGATTTGCCCCAGCTCATGAATTTGCCCCAGCTCACTCATGGATTTGCCCCCAGCTCATGGATTTGCCCCAGCTCACACATGGATTTGCCCCAGCTCACACATGGATTTGCCCCAGCTCATGGATTTGCCCCCAGCTCACACATGGATTTGCCCCAGCTCATGGATTTGCCCCCCAGCTCATGGATTTGCCCCAGCTCGCTCATGGATTTGCCCCAGCTAGCTCATGGATTTGCCCCAGCTCACTCATGGATTTGCCCCCAGCTCATGGATTTGCCCCAGCTCATGGATTTGCTCCCCAGCTCATGGATTTGCCCCCCAGCTCATGGATTTGCCCCAGCTCGCTCATAGATTTGCCCCAGCTAGCTCATGGATTTGCCCCCCAGCTCACACATGGATTTGCCCCAGCTCATGGATTTGCCCCCCAGCTCATGGATTTGCCCCAGCTCGCTCATGGATTTGCCCCAGCTAGCTCATGGATTTGCCCCAGCTCACTCATGGATTTGCCCCAGCTCATGGATTTGCCCCAGCTCACGGATTTGCCCCCCAGCTCATGGATTTGCCCCCAGCTCATGGATTTGCCCCAGCTCGCTCATAGATTTGCCCCAGCTAGCTCATGGATTTGCCCCAGCTCACTCATGGATTTGCCCCCAGGTCATGGATTTGCCCCAGGTCCTGGATTTGCCCCCAGCTCACACATGGATTTGCCCCAGCTCATGGATTTGCCCCCCAGCTCACACATGGATTTGCCCCAGCTCATGGATTTGCCCCCAGCTCATGGATTTGCCCCAGCTCACTCATGGATTTGCCCCCAGGTCATGGATTTGCCCCAGGTCCTGGATTTGCCCCCAGCTCACACATGGATTTGCCCCAGCTCATGGATTTGCCCCCAGCTCACACATGGATTTGCCCCAGCTCATGGATTTGCCCCCCAGCTCATGGATTTGCCCCAGCTCGCTCATGGATTTGCCCCAGCTAGCTCATGGATTTGCCCCAGCTCACTCATGGATTTGCCCCAGCTCATGGATTTGCCCCAGCTCATGGATTTGCCCCCAGCTCATGGATTTGCCCCCCAGCTCATGGATTTGCCCCAGCTCGCTCATAGATTTGCCCCAGCTAGCTCATGGATTTGCCCCAGCTCACTCATGGATTTGCCCCCAGGTCATGGATTTGCCCCAGGTCCTGGATTTGCCCCCAGCTCACACATGGATTTGCCCCCAGCTCATGGATTTGCCCCCAGCTCTCACCTGGATACTTGCCCCAGGCAGCTCCGGCGGGGGTTGAGGGGACCCAGATGCCGGGCAGCGCGGGAGCGCCTGCGCGGTCTTGAACAGTCCGTCCTGTGAAGTGGATGCGGCTGTGTGCGTGCGCAGCCGGTCACATGGTCCGGCCAGTCAGGTGGTACAGAGACTCAGTACCACCTGATTAGCCGGACCACGTGACCGGTTGCGCACGCACACAGCCGCACCACTTCACAGGACGGACTGTTCAAGACCGGGCAGGCGCTCCCGCGCTGCCCGGCATCTGGGTCCCCTCAACCCCCGGGCCAGTTTTAGGGGCGCAAATGTGCCCCTAACAAAACTGCGCCCGGGCCACGGCCCCCCCAGCCCCCACCACGCTATGCCACAGGGAGGGAGCTGCGGGAGCCGCAGCAAAAGTGAAAAAGAGCCGCATGCGGCTCTGGAGCCGCGGGTTGCCGACACCTGAGCTAGGAGATACAGTAACTTTAACCCACGGTCTCTGTAAATCCCATCATCAATATCACTTCCCTTTCTGCTCCCTTTCTCACTTTTGTACCTTCTCCTATTATTATTTTTATTATTATACTTTACATAGCGCCAGCAGGTTCCACAGCGCTGTACAAGATACACTATATTGCCAAACGTATTCGCTCACCCATCCAAATAATCAGAATCAGGTGTTCCAATCACTTCCATGACCACAGGTGTATAAAAGCAAGCACCCAGGAAATACAGACTGTTTTTACAAACATTTGTGAAAGAATGGGTCGCTCTCAGGAGCTCAGTGAATTCCAGCGTGGAACTGATAGGATGCCACCTGTGCAACAAATCCAGTCGTGAAATTTCCTCGCTCCTAAATATTCCACAGTCAACTGTCAGCTGTATTATAAGAACGTGGAAGTGTTTGGGATTGACAGCAGCTCAGCCACGAAGTGGTAGGCCACGTAAACTGACGGAACGGGGTCAGCAGATGCTGAGGCGCATAGTGCGAAGAGGTCGCCAAGTTTCTGCAGTGTCAATCGCTACAGACCTCCAAACTTCATGTGACCTTCAGGTTAGCTCAAGAACAGTGAGCAGAGAACTTCATGGAATGGGTTTCCATGGCCGAGCTGCTGCATCCAAGCCATACATCACCAAGTGCAAAGCTTCGGATGCAGTGGTGTAAAGCATGCCGCCACTGGACTCCAGAGCAGTGGAGAAGCGTTCTCTGGAGTGACGAATCGTGTTTCTTCATCTGGCAATCTGATGGACGAGTCTGGGTTTGGCGGTTGCCAGGAGAACGGTACTTGTCTGACTGCATTGTGCCAAGTGTAAAGTTTGGTGGAGGGGGGATTATGGTGTAGGGTTGTTTTTCAGGAGCTGGGCTTGGCCCCTTAGTTCCAGTGAAAGGAACTCTGAATGCTTCAGCATACCAAGACATTTTGGACAATTCCACGCTCCCAACTTTGTGGGAACAGTTTGGAACTGGCCCCTTCCTCTTCCAACATGACTGTGCACCAGTGCACAAAGTAAGGTCCATAAAGACATGGATGACAGAGTCTGGTGTGGATGAACTTGACTGGCCTGCACAGAGTCCTCACCTCAACCCGATAGAACACCTTTGGGATGAATTAGAGCGGAGACTGAGAGCCAGGCCTTCTCGTCCAACATCAGTGTGTGATCTCACAAATGCGCTTCTGGAAGAATGGTCAAAAATTCCCATAAACACACTCCTAAACCTTGTGGACCGCCTTCCCAGAAGAGTTGAAGCTGTTATAGCTGCAAAGGGTGGACCGACGTCATATTGAACCCTATGGATTAGGAATGGGTTGTCACTTAAGTTCATATGCGAGTCAAGGCAGGTGAGCGAATACTTTTGGCAATATAGTGTATGTAGATATGGGGATAATACAATAAAATATAAATACATTGAACAACACATACTTTGACAAAGGTGATACCGTAGAATTGGAGGACTCTGTTCCCAAGGGAGCTTAAATCTCATACACAGTCTTTGTGACCCCTTGCTTTTATTTTCCTCAAATAACATTTCCTTGTCACGGAATGGCCCAGCACCCTCAGCCAGGGGCGGTGCAGTGACAGTGGTGACATGGACACTTGGGTGTGGTGGCACGCACCTAATTTTATAAGTACTTTTATTTAGATGTGATTGTGTGGTGTAATAAAGTGTTCCCCGTTGGTTTATTGTGTAATGTATTTTCCCCTTTGTTGCCTTGCTCGCCGCCATTTTCCGATCACCTTGTGGCGCAGTTAAGAATTCTCGATTCGGAAAATGGCCGATCCGAACCATCCGGTTCGGATCGCAAAATGGCCGATTCGGACCATCCGGTCCGAATTGGCGACTCCCTGAAGGCCAAGGGCCAATGGGTCCTGGGAGGGCGGGCAAGGAGTCCCATTGTATTCTAATTGTGTGCAGAGGTAATAAATGCTTGGACTGTAAACAATAAAGGGAGTTCCTGCAGTGCATTCAGCTTTGACTGGTGTGTCTTATTTCCGTACCGTATTTTGGTATTTGAGAGTCCCCCGCGATCTCAGGGTACGGTGTCCATCCAGGTACGAACCGAAGCGAGCGCTCTGTGCCTGCATCGAGTAGCAGGGCAGAGGCGCAGCGCAGGGAGATTCGGTGCCCAGAGAGACGGAGATCCGAGCCGAAGGGCGCGGCCGCGTACCTCGCTACGGTGTTGCGAGGGATTGCGGGAAGATCCGAATCCCTCGCCCTTTCTGCCAGATCCGAAGTTCCGTTCAGCCGATCCGATCCGAAAGGTCATTCCTCCATTGAGATCCGAAAAGTTACCCGCACCGCGCGATCGGAAACGTTTCCCGCAAGATCCGAAACGTTTCCCACATAGATCCGAAGATTCCTCCGTGGCTGGCAGATCCGATCTCCACGGACGTCCCACACCCACAAGGTCAGTGAGCCAGCTGCTCGGGACGCTGAGTGCCGTATGGCTCAGTGGTCGGGCTGGTTCCAGGCAGGGGTCCCCTCCACCGCCCGCTAACCCTTCCCCAGGGTCACGCCAGGCCGCACGAGACGCCGAGTGCGCGTCACTCGGTAGTCGGGCCAGCGGTAAGCGAAGGGGTCACGCAGATTGAGCACACCCGCAGGCGGAACAACATCTCCATTCCGTCATACTGGTGGCAGCGGTGGGATCGCTCTCTGCAGACCCCTAGGAGACTTACGCCATGGCGGTGTACAACCCCTACGACAGGGACACCCTGCGTGGGATGTTGGAGAACCGGGGAGGAACGCCGGGTAACAAAAAGAGGAAGACCCTGATCAAGGAACTGACCAGGATGGATCAGGACGAGGCGATGATGCCCGCCCCCAGCCCTGCCGCGCAGAGGTGGAGGAAGATGCTGGCCTCAGAGAGTTGCGGCGTCGGATTGCCCTGCTCGGTGATGCCCCGGCGGAGGGGGCCAGATATCAAGTGATTCGGGAGTTCTACCGGGAAGTTGAGCAGGAGAAGGAACGCCAGCACGAGCTGCGGTTGGCCGAGCTCCGCGGAGCAGAGACTGATTATGTTGACCCCGAACCCTACCCTGTGGAACCCTGGTCGAGGCTCACAGCTCGACTGGAGCTTCACCCTGGGAATCTGCAAACCCCAGTGACTACGCTTGCGGGACTCTCAGCTCGCCTGGAGCCTGTACGGGGGACGTCACTTATCCCCGCGACCTTCGGATGAAGACTCACAGCAGCCGCCTGGAGCTGCATCTGAGGACGCCCCATTCCCGTTGAGGAGCGGTGCTCCTGCGCTGGCACCTTCGCCGACATGAAGGTCGGGTTGGCAAGAGAGCTGCAGGAGGGCCTGGAGCAGGACCAGAGGTCCACAGAGGAACTGTGGTACGAGGCCCTGGACCATGAGCGGACTGCCATGGGGTGTACATTCCTTCCGACGCTGTCGTCCATCGGGTGCAGTACGATGTGCGAGCAGCGTTCCTGCAAGGTCGGGCCCCAGAGGAGTGGGAGGCCGAGCTCCGGAGCCTGGTGCAGCAGGAGATCGCACTGGACGCCGAGTACCGCGCGCTCCGGTGGCTAACCGCCGCTCCGACAGTGCGTCCTACTGGAGGCAGTTCCACGGCAGGGCCTCGCTACGGGGGTACGGGGCTGCTCTACGAGGGCATGGCCGCCGACCCCGAGTTTGGAGAGGAGACAGAGGAACGGATGGAAGACATCCTGGAGCGACGGGAACTGGAGATCCCGTCAGACAGCAGGGACTCGGTGTTTGAGGAGCTGGAGTCCCTAGCCGAGCGAGAGTGGGAGCTCGAGGTGGCTTATCGGAGACTGTTGGACGGCGTTCCGCAGTCGAGCCTGAGCTCCCCGTGGTGGGACGGGTCGGCGGAGGAAGTCGACAGTCCCCAGGTTTGGGACCTATGGGAGGCCGAGGCGGACCCATGGGTGCCCGTGGGGGGGTCGACTGAGGAAGTTACCCCCTGCACCCCGCAAGAGGACAGGGTGGCCGAGGCCACGGGTCCAGCGGGGGAGGAGACGGATGGTCCCCCCGGGATGGGTTGTGCGCAACCATTGTTTGCCCCGGGGGGTGAAGAGACCATCCTTCCCCAAGGAGATCTCCCACAGCGGAAGAGCTGGCTACGGGGCAGAGTGCCGCTGGCCTCTGCCCACTACTCAACGTCTGCCAGGAGGAGCAGACGGATGGTTCCCCCGGGATGGGTTGCGCGCAACCACTGATTGCCCCGGGGGGTGAAGAGACCATCCCGCCACAAGGGATAGATTGCCAACCAGCGGAAGAGCTGGCCACGGGGCAGAGCGTCGCTGGCCTCTGCCCCCTGCTGACAGTCTGCCAGGTGGAGCAGACAGATGGTTCCCCCGGGATGGGTTGTGCCCAACCAGTGTTTGCCCCGGGGGGTGAAGAGACCATCCTTCCCCAAGGAGATCTCCAACCAGCAGAAGAGCTGGCTACGGGGCAGAGGGCCGCTGGTCTCTGCCCACCACTCAAGGTCTGCCGGGAGGAGCAGACGGATGGTTCCCCCGGGATGGGTTGTGCGCAACCCTTGTTTGCCCCGGGGGGTGAAGTAACCGTCCTCCCGCAAGGAGATCCTTCCCCAGCTGAGGAGCTGGCCACGGGGCAGGGCGCTGCTGGCCTCCGCCCACCACCCACAGTCTGCCAGGTGGGGCAGACAGATGGTCCTCCCGGGCTGGGTGGTGCGCCACTGCTGATGGGCCTGGGGGGAAAAGGAACCAACCTCCCGCAAGGAGATCCCCACCCAGCGGAAGAGCTGACACCAGGGCAGAGCGCCGCTGGCCTCTGCCCGTTTCTCCCACCTCGCCCCAAGGGGCCGAGTGAGGATGACCCCGTGCAACTGCGGTTGCATCCCTCTGTCTCCCTTGTCGGCTACCAGGAAGAGCAGTCAGGTTTGGCCCCACTTGCTCCTTCGGTTGCCGTGCCCGTACCTGGCCATCCAGTGGAAGAGCTGGCAACAGGGCAGAGCGCCGCAGGCCTCTGCCCATTTCGGCAACCCTTGGGAGGGGGGGCCTCACGCAGCCACGGTTTCTTCCCACGGCTGACCTGGGCACCCGGGGCGTGTGCATTTAGCACCCGGGTTCCGGGGGAGCGGTAGCCCTGGAGGGGACCCAGGAGGCACGCCGGCCCAGGCGTATGCCCTCTCGCCCAGCCGGGGAAACCCTAAGGACATGGGGTCCCGACCAAGCTGGCACGGCCGCAAGGCCAAATGGAGAGGCCTGGTGACTCGGCCTCCCCAGACTGACTATGGGCCTGGGAGCACCGACTTCCCCGGTATGACCCGGTGGGGTCAGACCAGGTGCGTCGAACTGGGGGAGGGGGAGGAGTGTCACGGAATGGCCCAGCACCCTCAGCCAGGGGCGGTGCAGTGACAGTGGTGACATGGACACTTGGGTGTGGTGGCACGCACCTAATTTTATAAGTACTTTTATTTAGATGTGATTGTGTGGTGTAATAAAGTGTTCCCCGTTGGTTTATTGTGTAATGTATTTTCCCCTTTGTTGCCTTGCTCGCCGCCATTTTCCGATCACCTTGTGGCGCAGTTAAGAATTCTCGATTCGGAAAATGGCCGATCCGAACCATCCGGTTCGGATCGCAAAATGGCCGATTCGGACCATCCGGTCCGAATTGGCGACTCCCTGAAGGCCAAGGGCCAATGGGTCCTGGGAGGGCGGGCAAGGAGTCCCATTGTATTCTAATTGTGTGCAGAGGTAATAAATGCTTGGACTGTAAACAATAGGGGAGTTCCTGCAGTGCATTCAGCTTTGACTGGTGTGTCTTATTTCCGTACCGTATTTTGGTATTTGAGAGTCCCCCGCGATCTCAGGGTACGGTGTCCATCCAGGTACGAACCGAAGCGAGCGCTCTGTGCCTGCATCGAGTAGCAGGGCAGAGGCGCAGCGCAGGGAGATTCGGTGCCCAGAGAGACGGAGATCCGAGCCGAAGGGCGCGGCCGCGTACCTCGCTACGGTGTTGCGAGGGATTGCGGGAAGATCCGAATCCCTCGCCCTTTCTGCCAGATCCGAAGTTCCGTTCAGCCGATCCGATCCGAAAGGTCATTCCTCCATTGAGATCCGAAAAGTTACCCGCGCCGCGATCGGAAACGTTTCCCGCAAGATCCGAAACGTTTCCCACATAGATCCGAAGATTCCTCCGTGGCTGGCAGATCCGATCTCCACGGACGTCCCACACCCACAAGGTCAGTGAGCCAGCTGCTCGGGACGCTGAGTGCCGTATGGCTCAGTGGTCGGGCTGGTTCCAGGCAGGGGTCCCCTCCACCGCCCGCTAACCCTTCCCCAGGGTCACGCCAGGCCGCACGAGACGCCGAGTGCGCGTCACTCGGTAGTCGGGCCAGCGGTAAGCGAAGGGGTCACGCAGATTGAGCACACCCGCAGGCGGAACAACATCCCATTCCGTCATACTCCTGTTATACCATTTTCTCAGGCCTTCTTCTCCTTTCTATCTTATTCTTCTTGCTGTAACCCCCCCCCCCTTCTTGTTTTTTTAGCATGGGTTGTATAAAGTCAAAGAATTCTAAAGAACTGCCGACAAAGTCATGGGATTCAAACTCTACAGCGGAGCCTCAGGGGCTATATGTAAGAGACCCAACATTTAACACTGTAAGTAAATGGTTCATTATTATTATTATTATTCTTTATTTATAAAGCGCCAGCATATTCCGCAGCACGTTCATCAAGCAAGTTGACAGAAAGAGTGACACACAGACAGAAAAATAGATTGACAGATAGTGAAACAGACAGAAAGTGTGACACACAGATAGACAGAGTGACACACAAACAGAGTGATGCACAGACAGAGAGAACCCAGGACATACTTGAAAACGAGAGAAATCTCAATGTATCCTTCCTGGTAAAATCCTTTATAAATACTGAAAATAGAGAGTGACATACAGATAGATAGACAGGGTGACAGACAGAGTTAGACAGACAGATAGATAGACACATTGATGGACATATAAAAAGAGTAACACACAGATAGATTGACTGGGTGACAGACGATCGGGACAAATTGGCGAAAATGGAGGACATGCTCCTCTCACCTTGACCACTTAAAGAAGCAAAAGTAGTCAGGATATGTAGAGTGTCCCTTTAAGACATGTCAGGTGTCAGGCCTCATGACTGTTTACAAAAAAAATTAAGTTATAAGAACTTCACATGGTTGAGGCACTACGTATCTGAATGGATGCTAGATCACAACTCCCATAAGAGATAATGGTGCTGTAATCCCAACTCTACTCCTTCATGAAAAATAAAAGCCGTCCTGGCTGTGATTCATTTTCTTTGTGTTCCAATCTGCTATATATTGTATATATGTGTATTCAGTGATAATTTGCCTTAAAATTGGGTCTTATGTTTTGCATGTTGATTGATCATTGCAAATTTTACATTGCAGAGTAAACCAGAGATCCCTATTCAAAACCACAGCAACACGGGTAAGCACTCGTAAAATGAATATTGTTTGTATCATTCCATTTTTCTCATGTTATATGATTGGACGTCTTAATACAGGGGTCAGAAACCTTGGCCCTCCAGATTCTTAGGCAGTTTGGTTCCCTTGAGGCTAAGCCAACCTCGGGAGTGGCTGACCATGATGGGATATGTAGCTCCAAAACATCTGGAGGGCTAATGTTGCTGCCCCTTGTCTTAATATATCCAAAGAAAAACCAGCTCATGCAAAGCTGATCAGAACCATGGAAGATTAATCCTGGAGAGCTTTTTGAGAGCTTTCCAAATGGCGGGATGATATTCACTTGACTGTAACAGCCCCCAGGTACAGGAGGGGAGAAACACCTAAAATGCCATAACCATTTAAATTCATTAAATGCTCATGGTGCCTACAGTGACCCTTTAGTATGGACAGGGGCTCTACATCAAATTGACGGACAGTGAGCTACTGGTTTACTAGAATTTAACATTTGTTGCATATCTAAAAAATATAGTAACAAGCTCTGTGTGTGGTTGTGATGACAAAGAGCAGATACTGTGAAGTCTTATTATTAATCTTTATCATTATTCTTTATTTATAAAGCGCCGGCATATTCTGCAGCGCTGATCAGTCTTAAGACTGGTGACACTTCATATCAAATCTGCAATCTCTAACTGCCAGGGCAACTATGTACCCAAGTAATGAAAATAATGTTGTGTTTGAGGAATTGTCAACTTTAACAAAAATTAAAGGAGGTATATACTTTAGGTGTGTTTCTCTACTCTAGATATGTGGAACTTTCCTTTACATATTCACATTCCAATCTGTATGTTTGTATAGTAATGCTATTTTTGGCCCTCACAATGTTCCTTGCTCTACCCCTATGTTTAACATTTCTGTTTCCCCAATCCTAGAGAGCAAGTCGAGTTCAGTAAAACGTTGTTTTCTTACGCGTGGTCTGCTAAACAGGTTTCACATCATTTTTTACCTTCGTTGTATAAAGGAGTAAAATTATGTTCCTGGAAAATGAACTGAATTGTATGAACAGGGACAGAAATGCTGAATGATAAATACCACTTTCAAAGTTTTTAATAAGTATCAGAGAGGGAGTATTACCTATAGGTAATGGTGCTTATTCACTAAACTAGGACTATAGTATTGCAAACCTTAGACACTGTTCCCAATCATTCTGTAATCCTTATACCCTTCCTCAGCATTCAATCCCTTTACTGTGTCACCTTATACCCATCCTCAGCATTCAATCTCTTTACTGTGTCACCTTATACCCATCCTCAGCATTCAATTCCTTTACTGTGTCAATTTATACCCATCCTCAGCATTCAATCTCTTTACTGTGTCACTGTCAGGATCACACCTGGCACGGGCCATGGTGGGACCCAAAGTTCAGGGGGGTCTGAGCCCAGTATGTATGGGAACCCACACCTCAGTACCTTGATGGAGTGGATACTGGGTGATGCCAGAGCACAGTATAATGGATTAGACAGAGAATAGTCAATAGGAGGTCAGAGGATTGGCACAAAGCGGTGGTCGGTTGGCAAAGCAGAGGGGTCTGGTACACGGTGAATCAATGAACATACACAATGATCGTCTGAACAGATCAGGGGATAGACCAATACAGAGGTACAGCACATAGGAGGGAGACGTCCTTTATGGACAGACAGGGGGTGTGGTTGTGTGTGTTTTGGTGCTTGACTTATTAACCCCTATTAGTGCTGGAACTCAGTGCTGACCATGAGGGCAGCACCTTTCATGGATCTGAGGCATTCAGTCCCTTTACTGTGTCAAGTTATACCCATCTTCATCATTCAATCCCTTTACTATGCTACCTAACCCATCAACAGCATTCAATCCCTTTACGGTGTCACGTTATACCCATCCTCAGCATCAGTGGCGTAGCGTGAGTTGTCAGCGCCTGGGGCCAGCCAAGAATTGTTTGCCCCCCCCCAACCTGTGGACACGTTAGCATGCCCCGATTCCCTTCCACCATTAGGGCATTGAACCCCTTAACTGTGATACAATGTAATGTGCAGAGTGTATGAGCGTATCACAGAGCTCCACAGCAATAAAACCCACAGTAATGTGCAGCTCACACATGGATATATATTGCCCCCAGCAGCTCAAACATGGATATATATTGCCCCCAGCAGCTCAAACATGAATATATTTGCCCCCAGTAGCAGTGGCGTAGCGTGGGTTGTCAGCACCCGGGGCCAGCCAAGAATTGTGCGCCCCCCCAACCTGTGGACACGTTATCGATATTGCCCCAGCTCTCACATGGATATTGCCCCAGCTCACACATGGATATTGCCCCAGCTCTCACATGGATATTGCCCCAGCTCTCACATGATATTGCCCCAGCTCACACATGGATATGCCCCAGCTCACACATGGATACTGCCCCAGCTCTCACATGGATATTGCCCCAGCTCACACATGGATACTGCCCCAGCTCTCACATGGATATTGCCCCAGCTCTCACATGGATATTGCCCCAGCTCTCACATGGATATTGCCCCAGCTCACACATGGATACTGCCCCAGCTCTCACATGGATTTGCCCCAGCTCACACATGGATATTGCCCCAGCTCACACATGGATATTGCCCCAGCTCACACATGGATATTGCCCCAGCTCACACATGGATATTGCCCCAGCTCATGGATTTGCCCCAGCTCTCACATGGATTTGCCCCAGCTCACACATGGATTTGCCCCAGCTCTCTCATGGATTTGCCCCAGCTTTCTCATGGATTTGCCCCAGCTCATGGATTTGCCCCAGCTCTCACATGTATTTGCCCCCCCAGCTCTCACATGTATTTGCCCCCCCAGCTCTCACATGTATTTGCCCCAGCTCTCACATGGATTTGCCCCCCAGTTTATACATGTATTTGCCCCAGCTCTCACCTGGATATTGCTTCGGCAGGGGTTGAGGGGACCCAGAAGATGCCGGCAGCGGGAGTGCCTGCCCGCCGCCCGGTCCTGAACAGTCCGTCCTGTTCTTGAAGGGGATGCGGCTGCGTGCAGGCGTGCGCAGGTCACGTGGTCCGGCTAATCAGGTGGTACTGAGTCTCTGTACCACCTGATTAGCCGCACCACGTGACCTGCGCACGCCTGCATGCAGCCGCATCCCTTTCAAGAACAGGACGGACTGTTCAGGACCGGGCGGCGGGCAGGCTGCCCTGCATCTTCTGGGTCCCCTCAACCCGCGGGCCAGTTTTAGGGGCGCAAATGCGCCCATAACAAAACTGCACCCGGGGCCACGGCCCCCCAGCCCCCCCACGCTACGCCACTGCCCAGTAGCTCAAACATGAATATATTTGCCCCAGTAGCTCAAACATGAATATATTTTCCCCAGTAGCTCAAACATGGATATATTTGCCCCAGTAGCTCAAACATGAATATATTTGCCCCCAGTAGCTCACATGAATATATTTGCCCCAGCACCTCAAACATGGATATATATTGCCCCCTTCCCCCCCTTGCTCACCGGCTCTGAGGGCCCGCGGGTCGGTAGGGGGACCCAGTTTGGGGCATCATAGTGGGCCCCCGCCGGTTTCCCTGTGATGGTCATCAGTGCTCTTAACAGGCAGCCAACAGCGCACTATGTAAATCCCACAGTGGCACCTGCAGCGTGCCTGCATCCCAATCTAAAACTGGAGCAGGCACATTGCACTGGCACCGCCCCTCACGTGACACGTCACGTAAGGGGGCGTCGCAGGCACCACCGCGGCGTTTCCAGAGTGCGCCGCTGGCTGCCTGTGTGCACTGATGACCATCATAGGGCAGGGAAACTAGCGGGGGCCCACAATGGCACCCCTAAAAAAAATGCACCCGGGGCCACCGCCCCTCAGCCCCCCACACTACGCCACTGCTCAGCATTCAATCCTTTTACTGTGCCACCTTATACCCATCCGCAGCATTCAATCCCTTTACTGTGCCACCTTATACCCATCCTCAGCATTAAATTCTTTTACTGTGTAACCTTATACCCATCCAGAGCATTCATTCCCTTTACTGTGTCACCTTCTGCCCATCACCAGCATTCAATCCCTGTACTGTACTCAGGGCTCGAGTCCTGCGGGAACGCGTGGGAACGGCGTTCCCACACTTCTCCCACAGCGGGAACGCTGCGGGAACGCTGCGGGAATGCAGTTTCCCGCTGTGGCCCAAGCCTGAAACAATTTAGCCGTCCGCCGCATGTTTTCCTCCTACGAGCGGCCGCTGGAATGAAGCGCGGCCGCTCGCCTGGGATCCAACAGACTGGCTGTTGGATCCATCCCAGGCTAGCGGCCGCGCTTCATTCCAGCGGCCGCTCGTAGGAGGAAAACACGTAACCGCTGGCTAAATTGTTTCCAGCCTGGCGGAGAGGTGAGCTGGGGGTAATATGTCCATATGAGCTGGGGGCAATATGTTCATATGAGCTGGGGGAAATATACCCATATGAGCTGGGGGCAATATTTGGATATGAGCGGGGGTCAAATACATCCATATGAGCTGGGGGGCAATATGTCCATATGAGCTGGGGGCAAATATGTCCATATGAGCTGGGGGCAATATATCCATATGACCTGGGGGCAAATATATCCATATGAGCTGGGGTCGAGTATACCCATATGAGCTGGGGGCAAATATATCCATATGAGCTGGGGGCAAATATATCCATGTAAGCTGGGGGCAAATATATCCACGTGAGCTGGGGCAAATATATCCATATAACCAGTGCTGGGTATATTATTCTGGGGGTCCAGTGCTGGGTATTTTATTTTGGGGCCCAGTGCTGTGCATATAATTCTGGGGGTCGAGTGCTGGGTATATTATTCTGGGGTCCAGTGCTGTGTATATTATTCTGGGGGCTCAGTGCTGTGTATATTATTCTGGGGCTCAGTGCTGTGCATATTATTCTGGGTTCTCAGTGCTGTGTATATTATTCTGGGGGCTCAGTGCTGTGTATATTATTCTGGGGGCTCAGTGCTGTGCATATTATTCTCGGGGCTCAGTGCTGTTCATATTATTCTGGGGGTTCAGTGCTTTTCATATTATACTGGGGGTTCAGTGCTGTGTATACTATTCTGGGGGTCCAGTGCTGGGTATATTATTCTGGGGGCTCAGTGCTGTGTATATTATTCTGGGGGTCCAGTGCTGGGTATATAATTCTGGGGGGGGGTCTGTGCCTGGATATATATATGTATGTGATATATACATATAACGTGTTAGTCCAGTTGCCAAAATCACGAGTTTACTTGTACGTAGTGATATCTTTCACTGATCAGTATAGTTTCCAGACCTGAAGAGGAGAGGTTACACTCTTGAAAGCTTGTCTTTTAAATGTAATGTTAATCCAATAAAAATGGTATCTCCACGTACTGCTATACTTGTGATATATATATTTTTTCTTCAGGTAATAGAGGTTGTGGAATTCGTGGGTGAGTTCCCTCACTTTTTTTTCCAGGACTTGACCCCAGACTGTACTTCTTTGATAACTAAACTGCTTCCACAGGAAAATAATTTCACATTTTGACTGCACCCTGAGTAAAGTGGTATATTTGTAGCTCCAAGACATGAACGCATACTCACTTATTTTAGAACTTCTCGTTTTTTTGTTTTTAGAAATAAAGTAACACTTCCTTATTTACAATGTAGAGAAATGTACACAATGCATTTTAACACTGGCGGGAAGTAACGGCGAACATGGCTGATTTAAAGGAGGGGAGAATAGGGAGGCTCACACAGGAGCAGTGAATATACATTGTCAAATGCAAACTATTGTTACAGTATCCCACAATGGATGTGAAGACCATTTTGTATATTATCTATAGAGTCTTGGCACATTGCAGACATAATTCACAAGGTTTTTCTTCTTTGAGGTAACATTTCAAATTTGACAGCTTTGCAATTTTTTTCCCCCAAAACCTTTTATTTCTCAATAAATTGTCACTTTTTAGCTAAGCACACCCCACCGGGAAACCGCAATCCAATGCATTTGTTTTTGTAGTTTTATTTTCCTTCTCACTGACATTTCACAGTGGTCGTTTTAACAAATACATGCAGGCGATACCAAGCCACCCAGGCCAGCATCCTGTTCATTCATACGGAGAACTTGTAAAGCTTCATTCACATTTACACTTACAGGGTAATTCAGAGAGTGGTGAAAAGCAGGAGAATGGGGGGCGGAGTCGGCCGGCCATGAGAGCAGTCGCATAGTGCCTGAGCTCCGGTGAATCCCACTACCGCACCCGAGTGTAACCACTTACAACCAGCTCAACAAGCACCATTAAGCACCCCGAGGACTCAGGGAGTACCATGAAGTCCTCAAAGAAAAAACCCCGCGAGGAATCGCAAGTTGCGCCGATTTTCGTGACCAGACACAAGGCCGCAGGAGACATCCAAGGTGGCGGCGGCCGCGCCACGTCTCCCTCTCCTTCATCCGAGGGCACTCCGGAGGCGGCTGACCCAGCTACCAGGCAAGATATACAGCATTTAAAAGATTTTATTGCACTAGAACTGGGGAAAACAACGAAAGCCCTCACAGCTGAGGTGCATGCAATAGGCTCACGTACAGCGCACTTGGAGGAGAAAGCAGATCATATGGCGGCTTGTTATAATATGGCGGCACAGAGAATGGACGACATGTCTGATCGGGTAGCATGCATGGAAACAGCTATAGAAGACCTTTCTTTTTTTTTTTTTTTTTTTTTTTGGACGTCTACAATCGAAAGTTTATTTGTTCAAATACATCAAAGGAGCGGCAAGCACTTTTTTTGACAAATATACAGAAAAAAGTACATTAATGTTATGGCAAACACGCGTAGGTTAGACTTCTCCAGTTTGTCTATTTTTTTTTTAAAGAAAAATATACAGTGGTGGTGGGGGAGGGGGTGTGGTTAGCTCTTGCTTTTTCTTAAAAAGAACTCCAAGTGGTATGTCATGCCAGCTGATCACTACTAGCTAAAAATTTACAAAGTAGGTGCAAAAAAAAGGGAATAAAGGCCTTGCAA